>CAXHJY010000142.1:5000-65000 GCA_964016885.1 Eledone cirrhosa
GACAGGACTAGCATAAGTTTCCCTGTTAGTAACGGTTGCATTTCAGCGTAAACAATAGGTAAGGTTATGTAAAAATCCTGGAGTAGACACAAAGTTAATTGCTTCAATATAACAGGATTTCAATATAACGGGATTTGAACTCAGATGTTAAATGATAATGATGATATATATATATATATGTGTGTGTGTGTTTGTGTGTATATATGAAAAGGCTTGTTGAGTACACAAGCCAAAACCACTTGGCGTTGCGGTCGAGATTTTACATATTTTTATACCCACCCTGCATCTCCCCATGTATTGAGTACTCTCATGGTTAGTCGTCTTCCCGGTCTCAGCACCACAGACTCTCTATATACACATATATATACACCCACTCATATATATATATATATATATATATCATCCTCATCATCGTTTAACGTCCATCTTCCACACTAGCATGGGTTTGGACGGGAATTTTCTCACTTGAGGCAAGATTGGTTGTCTCGCTCGTATAGGACTGTCTGGCAGGTTTTCTACGGCTGGGTGCCCTTCCTAACACCAACCACGTTTACAGTGTGGACTGGGAGGTTTTTACCGTGTTACTTACACGCCACATTACAGCGTGGACTGTGCGTTTTTTTGGTCGTGACACCTACAACAACCTATATATATATATATATATATATATATATATATATATATTTATATATATATATTTATAACTATATACATATACCATTATAGCTGTGAAGCTATACCAGTGACTGAGAGAGAGAGAGATAGACAGAGAGACAAAGTGAGAGAGAGAGAGAGAGAGAGAGAGAGAGATAGGTAGACAAAGGGAGAGAGACACCAAAAAAAAAGAGAGAAAAAGAGAGAGAAGGAGTCAACATAATACTTACATTTCTTAAATTTTAGAGAAAAATTTTAACTTTTTTTCAGAAAAAATCCGATGGAAATGAAAAGTCATATTTCATAGAGAAAACACAAAATATTTGTGGAAATACTATCAGGCTTTAAAAAATATAACTGTTTTACACTAACACTTCATTTTATCATTTTTTCATTGCATTTCTTACATGTTTAAATATGATATGTGCAGGTGTGCAGGTGTGAGCACAAGCAGGTGAGTGTGCTCTTTGTCAAACTCATTTTTCTTTTTTTGGTCATATCCTGTAATTCTTTGTGAATGAGTGTGGCATGATATAACAACAACAACAACAATGGTTATAGTAATTTCATGATGAAATAGAATATAAAATAAAGGAGGAACAGGAGGGGGGGAAAGAGGGTCTGTTGAATGAAGAGCAAGGTTCAACAACAACAGTAGTAGTAGTAACAGTAACAGCAATAGTAGTAGTAGTAGTTGTAACAGTAATAGTAGTAGTGATAGTAGTAGTAGTAACAGTAGTAGTAGTAGTTGTAGTAACAGCAATAACTATAACACAACTAATACTACAGCGACTACTACAACCATATATATATATATATACAGCTGTTTCCTTACTGATGGCTGGTTATTGACATGTTAGCTGCACACATACCTACATACACACAGACACAAAAAGAAAAATACAAAATAAATACTACTACAACTACTAATAATAAACACTAGCAGTTTCACCAATATAAAGTTTGTTACAAGTCCCAGCTGTGACCCAACATGTGGCAAGAGAAGAATGGGACAGAAGGGAAATAAAAAAACTAAAAAAAATGCCATCATCATCATCGCTTTTATTGTTATTATTACTATTACATATTTTTTTTTATTTAGCCTATTAGATTTCTATATAAAACTCCCACGCTTATATGGCCCCGTGGCGTATAAGAAAAATCACTATCATGTTTAGCAGTATTGGTTTTGGTTCTTTATGTTCTGAGGTCAAATCCCGCCATAGTCAACTTTACTTTTTCATCCTTTCTGGGGCTTGATGATATAAAGTACCAGTCAAATACTGGGGTCAATAACAGGGACTTTCTCTTTCTCTTTAAATTGCTGGCCTTTTGCCAAGATTAGAAACCATGATGATAATAATAATGGTTTCTGATTTAGGCACAAGGCCAACAATTTTGGGAGAGGAGAAAGCTGATTAAATCGACCCCAGTACATTACTGTCCAACTTTCGCTAGCAGGGAAAACGAGCATTAAACGATGATGATGATACATCCTCCCCAGATATATGTACATACATACACATGCATGCATATATATATATATATATATACACACACACAAAGAGAGCCAGACATATGGTATGTAAAGAAAATAAACAAATTCAAAAGGATTTAAACTAATCTGATTGAGATTAGTCAGGGGAGGAGGGAGGCGGTGGAGGGATGGAATGGAGGAATCAGAAATGAAAAACAAAACAACCCCCTCCCTTCCTACACCCCACGCCATGTTATGATTTATGTAATGTTAGAATATAAATGTATACATATAGAGAGAGAGTGGGGGGGGGGGGGGGACAGAGAAGGCAGGAGCTAAAAAGTAAATGAAGTTTACTTTTGGATTATAAATAATTTGGACTGGCCTTCTTTCATATGCTATACTAATAATGAGTATTGATTTCCAATACTGGGAGAAGGCCACGTTGAAAGTGAAGATGTGTGACCTAGTGGTCAGGAGGGGGCTGGGCTCACATTCATAAGATCATAGGTTTGATTCTCAGATCAAGTGCTGGCATGTTGTGTCCTTGAGCAAGACATTTCACTTCACATTGCTCCGGTTCACTCAGTTGAGAAAAATGAGAAGCAGTACCAACAACAGCTGGAGGTTAACATTGTAATGGACTGCTGGTGCCTATCTTGTACTCATAGTTGCTTAATACCACATGAAACTAGGATCAGGCCCAGATAGATGAACCTCCAGATGTAAGAAAGACTATCTTAATACCACATGAAACTAGGATCAGTCCCAGACAGATGAACCTCCAGATGTGAGAATGACTAACTTAATACCACATGAAACTAGGATAAGTCCTAGCCAGATGAGGCTCAAGATGTATGAAAGACTAACTTTATTTTAACTAACACAGGACCACATGTTCAAAGAAACGTAGGGTGAGGTTAGGGTCAGGTCAGGTGGTATAGGGTGGGGGTAACTAACTGTCAATGAAATAAACCCTAGTAGTTGACTGGTATGGTATTTTACAGAAGGATGAAGAATAAAGTTGATCTCAGGTGGTAACGTACAATAATTCTTTCTAACATTGACACAAGGCCAGTCATCTGGAGGAAGGGGAAAGTTGATAACATCGAACCCCAGTATTTAACTGGGGTTGATAAAATTAAGTACCAGTAACGTACTGGGGTTGATTAAATCAACTTTCCCCTTTCCCAAAATTGTTGTCCTTGTGCTTAAATCAGAAACAATTATTATTATTATTACTAATATGGATTGGCAGTATCAGTAGAAGGTCGGACATCATGCTTTGCAGCATAGAGTTATGGCCTTTTATGTTCACCAAGGTTAGCATTGCCTTTCATCCTTACGAGGTTGATAAAATAAAGTACCAGTAATGCACTGAGATAATTGCTGGCCTTGAGCCAAAAGTAGAAACAATTCTTATTATCAATCATCAACAACATCATCATTGTTATAATAATAATAATAATAATAATAATAATAAACTCAAAGAGTTTCCAAGGATGGTTAAAGAACATTAGTCCAGCCGCCTTTTTTGGAACACTTCAAAAGGCATGCTTGCTGGGAACAGTAAGAACCCTTCGATACGTCCTGAATATCTGAGGCTGCAGGTGGTGGCTTGATGTTTATTTGAACAGATGTTCCAGTTAAATAACATCAATGACCGAGACTACAAGAATATTTAAAGAAACCATTATTATTATTAATGATAATAATGATCATCAAACAAAATATACGACCTCATCTTGCTATTTCTCTCTCACACAGTATGAAAAACAATAAAAGTTATTTAAAAATTAATCAATATAAAGATTTTATTATTTGGGATTTTCCTTGTTATGATATCAGTGAAATGAAAGAGGGTAGAATTTCACACCTACGATCTGAAGGAGAACGACACATACCTGAAGGAAATAGATACGTTGCAATGTTTGACAGATTCACAATATTTAACATATGTCTAACTTAGGGTTAATCAATGATTTGACAAGCCAAAAACAGTTCTGCTTTTTCTTCTTCTTCTTCTCTATTTTTACCCACTTATTCCTGGAAGGGCCATGGAAGCAGCAGACCTGTCAATCCTCCCTGACCGACGGGGAGATCTCTCACCCACCCCAAGGTGGGTGTTCTTCGCTCCTTCCACTCTTCTGCCTTTGTCTTCTTCACTATTTTTGCCCACTTATTCCTGGGAGGGCCATGAAAGCAGCAGATCTGTCAACTCATCGGACGGGGAGATCTTCCACCCTTCCAACACAAGGTGGCTGAGAGATGTCTTCTCTTGAGGAACAATAAAATGTTGAGTAAAGAGAAGTAAAAAAATAATGGTTTCTACTTTAGGCACAAGGCCAGCAATTTTAGGGGGGAAGAGGAAAGTCGATTAACTCGACCCCAGTATGTTACTGGTACTTTATTTTATCAACCCTGTAAGAATGAAAGGCAAAACCAGCCTCGGCAGGATTTGAACTCCGAACGTAAAGGGCTGTAACTCTATGCCACAAAGCATGGTGTCCGACGCTCTTTCGATACTGACAATCCACTACACTTAATAATAATAATAGTAATAATAACAATAATGGTTTCTGATTTAGGCACAAGGCCAACAATTTTTGGGGAGAGGAAAGTCTATTAAATCGACCCCTGCGTGTTACTGGTATTTTATTTTATTAACCCTGTAAGGATGAAAAACAAAGCTAACCTTCAGCAGGATTTTGAACTAAGAATGTAAGGGGACGTAACTATATGCTGCAAAGCATGTTTTCCGATGCTCTACCGATTCTATTGTCAATCCACCCCCAGAGAAAATAATAATGATAACAATGATTTACTTACTAGCATTATTTCATGATCAGGCACTGTCACAACTTCAGCATAAGTTCGGAATAGGTAAGTTTTATCACCATTCTAGACAAAATATAAATTTATTAATTATAAAACAATAAAAAACATTTAACCCTTTAGTATTTACATTACTCTATATTTACTATTGTTTTCACAGTAAACACTTTATTTCATACAATTATCTCATATAATATCGAATCTATGAGATTTTGATATTATTTATTTTGAGAACCATACCTTAACATAAATTTGAGCAGCCGGTTATGGCCAGTTTGAACAGAAAGAGGTGAGAGAATTCTGGCCAGATATGGCCAGTTTAAATGCTAAAGGGTTAAATATAGAAAATACTGGAAAGTTCTGTGCAGTTATGCAGTGAATGTTTGCAGTAAAAATAAAACTATTGCACAATAATGGTTTCTGATTTACGTACAAGGACATGGCAACCTCTCTAGTGCTGGTGCCATGATAAAAAGCACCCAGTCAGTGCCAGATTTACCATTGTACCTATGTTTGCTTGGGGGACCCATCTTCCTGCCAAGAAATTTTTTTACCTCTTTCAGGGCCCAAGTAAAGGGTCTCATTTGTCCTAAATCTGGCACTGCACCCAGAACACTTTTAATAAAGTGACTGGTATTAGAAAGGGCATTCATTCAAGAAATCTTGCTAAACAAAGGGTCCAGTGGACTCTTCAGCCATGCCGAGGTCATGACAACCTCTCTAGTGCTGAGGAATGACATCCAGTCATAGATATCATAACAAAATTGGAACTTACAGAGTGACACATGGGTCTCCTATCTAACTAGAAGAACTGTAGGTTTAATTAAACACTAACTTGGTCTTTAAAGATCCATCCAAGCCACCACAACAATAACAATACTAACTACTAGTACCACCATCACCATTACAAAAATACTCTTACCACCATAACAACAACAATAACTACTACCATCACTACAACAACAACAGTAACCACCACAACAACAATACTAACTACTACTACCACCATTACCACCACCACCACCACTACAACAACAGTAACTACCACCACCACCACCACAACAACAACAACTACTACCACCACCACCACAATACTTACTACTACCACCACCACCACCACCACCACTACAACAACAGTAACCACCACCACCACAACAACAGTAACCACCACCACCACCACAACAGTAACCACCACCACCAACAACAACAGCAACAACACCACCACCAACAGCACCACCACCACCAACAACGACAACGACGACGACGACGACGACGACGACGACGACAACGACAACAACAACAACATAGACAATTAAACAGTTGAGTACTTACCTTCTCAAAATAAACGACAGTAAATTCAGTGCTATCAAAGTTAATGTAAGGAAATTCAATCATGAGGTACATAAAGTCTGAATTTCTCTTCTGTTTCTCGTTGATCATCTCAATCTCACGGAATGTCAACCTGTCTAACCAATCTACCTTCACCATGTGGCCATCACGGTACTTCTTGCTTAGCTACAACAACAACAATAACAACATCATCATCACCACTGCCCTTGTAATAATGATTTCTACTTTAGGCACAAGGCCAGCAATTTGGGGAGAGGGGAAAGTCGATTAAATCGACCCCAGTGTGTGACTGGTACTTTATTTTATCCCCCCCCCCCCCCGTAAGGACGAAAGGCAAAGCTAACCTCGGCAGGATTTGAACTCAGAACGCAAAGGGCCGTAACTCTATGCCGCAAAGCATGTTGTCCAACGCTCTACCGGTACTGCCAATCCACTGCCCACAATAATAATCGTTTCTAGTTTAGGCACAAGGCCAGCAAACTGAAAGGGGAAGATTGATGGGAGGGAATGTGTATGAGGGAAAGAACATGTAATGAGAGAGAGAGAGAGACAGAGAGAGTTAGAGGGAGAGAGAGAGAGAGAGAGAGAGGGAGAGAGAGAGAGAGACAGGGAGAGTTAGAGAGAATGAGAGAGATAGAGGGAGAGAGAGAGAGAGAGAGACAGAGAGAGTTAGAGGGAGAGAGAGAGAGTTAGAGGGAGAGAGAGAGAGAGACAGGGAGAGTTAGAGAGAATGAGAGAGATAGAGGGAGAGAGAGAGAGAGAGAGACAGAGAGAGTTAGAGAGAGAGAGAGAGAGAGAGAGAGAGACAGAGAGAGTTAGAGGGAGAGAGAGAGAGAGAGTTAGAGGGAGAGAGAGAGAGAGAGAGAGACAGAGAGAGTTAGAGAGAGAGAGAGAGTTAGAGGGAGAGAGAGAGAGAGAGAGACAGAGAGAGTTAGAGAGAGAGAGAGAGAGAGACAGAGAGAGTTAGAGGGAGAGAGAGAGAGAGACAGAGAGAGTTAGAGAGAGAGAGAGAGAGACAGAGAGAGTTAGAGGGAGAGAGAGAGAGAGTTAGAGGGAGAGAGAGAGAGAGACAGGGAGAGTTAGAGAGAATGAGAGAGATAGAGGGAGAGAGAGAGAGAGAGAGACAGAGAGAGTTAGAGAGAGAGAGAGAGAGAGAGAGACAGAGAGAGTTAGAGGGAGAGAGAGAGAGAGACAGAGAGAGTTAGAGAGAGAGAGAGAGAGAGAGAGAGAGACAGAGAGAGTTAGAGGGAGAGAGAGAGAGAGACAGAGAGAGTTAGAGAGAGAGAGAGAGAATGAGAGAGATAGGGGGAGAGAGAGAGACAGAGAGAGTTAGAGAGAGAGAGAGAGAATGAGAGAGATAGAGGGAGAGAGAGAGAGACAGAGAGAGTTAGAGAGAGAGAGAGAGACAGAGAGAGTTAGAGGGAGAGAGAGAGAGAGACAGAGAGAGTTAGAGAGAGAGAGAGAATGAGAGAGATAGGGGGAGAGAGAGAGAGAGAGTTAGAGAGAGAGAGAGAGAGAGTTAGAGAGAGAGAGAGAGAGAGAGAGAGAGAGAGAGAGAGAGAGAGAGAGAGAGAGAGAGAGAGAGAGAGAGAGAGAGAGAGTTAGAGGGAGAGAGAGAGACAGAGAGAGTTAGAGAGAGAAAGAGAGAATGAGAGAGTTAGAGGGGGAGAGAGAGAGACAGAGAGAGTTAGAGAGAGAGAGAGACAGAGAGAGTTAGAGAGAGAGAGAGAGAGAGAGTTAGAGGGAGAGAGAGAGAGAGAGTTAGAGGGAGAGAGAGAGAGAGAGAGAGTTAGAGGGAGAGAGAGAGAGACAGAGAGAGTTAGAGAGAGAGAGAGAGAATGAGAGAGATAGAGGGGGAGAGAGAGAGAGAGAGAGTTAGAGGGAGAGAGAGAGAGACAGAGAGAGTTAGAGGGAGAGAGAGAGAGACAGAGAGAGTTAGAGGGAGAGAGAGAGAATGAGAGAGATAGAGGGAGAGAGAGAGAGACAGAGAGAGTTAGAGAGAGAGAGAGACATGAAATTACCTTAAGTAGTCGACTCATTTGATCATTTTTGTCCTTAGATTTTCCAGGTGTGGTAGAGTTTGAACTTGGATCAGCAGTAACGTTGGGCCACACCCGTAAGTCATGCATGCCCTGGCGGAATGTTCTGGAAACAGAGACATATGTAATTACTGGTACCTAAGCCACACTGAATAAACACATGCTTACATACACACATATACATACACACATGCTTACATACACACATATACATACACACATGCATACACACATATACATACACACATGCATACACACATATACATACACACATGCATACACACATATACATACACACATGCATACACGCACACCCTATTTAGGTTCAGACAACACACACATAGAAACATACATAATAATGGAACAGTAAAAAAAAAAATATATATATACATATAATAATAATGAAATTATTGTGTAAAGTGCTCAGGTGCACTACAACTCATCAAAGGTGCATGTATAGTACATAGAATAATATACAAATGCCAGGGAAGTGAATAGTGTATGAGTCATGATATACATGTGTATATGTAAAATATTGCAAAAGTTCTACAATGTAAAAGCTATTAGAAACTGACTCACTCTCTATTGGTAAAAATTTATAAAATTATAAAATCCGAAGAACATACATACACACATACATATATACATGATGGCTACAAACTCTGGTAAGAATATTGCCAAGGTTTGGTGCACTTTTAGGCTACGGTCAGCCACACGAACCTGTAACATATCCTGAACAAGCAATGCCTCTGCTTTGAAGGCTTTTTTAAGTGTGAAAAGGCCTTGCACTCTACTAATCCCACTCTCTGAGCATCGAAAACACTACCCGAAAAAGAGAACTGGTCAACATCATCGGATGCTTCTGAAGCCACAGGTTTTTTTTCAGAGTTTCAGTGACAACAACTGGGGGCCTTTCACTCCCAACATATATACATACATATGTATACATACATACATCATCATTATCGTTTAACATCCATCTTCCATGTTAACATGGTTTAGACAGTTTTGTTCCATTTGATGCGGGAATGGTCGGGAGACCGTGTCTTGCTCATACGGAAGGGTCTCTGGCAGGTTTTTTACACACACATATATACATACATACATATATACATACATATATACACATATATCATCATCACCGTTTTATGTCCGTTCTTCCACACTAGCATACATATATATATAATACATACATACACAAAAATACATTTACATACAAAAGTGTATATGTGTGATGTTGAAAAATAATTTATGTGAAAAATAATTTAAGAGTGAAAAATAAAAGTACAAATAGCTAGTTAGCCATCTATGTAAATATATAGATGGCAACAGGCTGGTCCCTGACAAAGTCCTCCTCTTCCTCCCGCGCATCAATCTAAATATTGATTTCTAAACTGGACACGAGGCCACAAATTTTGGAGCGGGGCCATAGCTGATTATTCTTAATTGGTACCATATCTGATGGCATATGAAACCCAATTTGGGGGGCAGGAAGGTATAAAAAAAGAAGGCTTTAAAAATATCCATGTCCTATAAGCAAAGTTAAGCTACATTCTTTAATTAGATTAGATGAAAATGAGTCCCAGCAATAGCTGGGAGTTAACTCTGTGATGGACTGGCATCCTGTCCAGGGAACAGTATTATACTCTCAGTCACTTAACACTTTAGCATTTACATTATATATATTAATGCAATTTCATGGTTAAGTTCTCTCACATAATATTGAATCTATAAGGTTTTGATATTATTTAACTTGAGAACCATACCTTAACATCAGTATGAGCAACCAGTTACAGCCGGTTTGAACAGAAAGAGGTGAGAGAATTCTGGCTGGATGTGACTGGTTTAAATGCTAAAGGGTTAATACCGATGAAACTGGGATAAACCCTGGCCTAATGCACCTCTGGGCTTGGGACAGCTGTAACTCTTCTTTTGAAATAAATTTACCCATTTTAAAGGTTGCCAATTTAAATTAAAATCTTCCAACATAATTTTATATAAGAACCTTACATTAAGTTACTCTCTTAGTAATGAAATTAATAATAATTTTAGTAAATTCTTCTAATGGTTTCTAATTTAGGCACAAGGTCAGCAATTTTGATAGAAGAGGGAGTTGATTATATCAACTCTGTATGTAACTAGATAGGTACTGTATTTTATTAACTCCGGAAGGATGGAAAGCAAAGTTGACCTCAGCAGGATTTGAACTGAGGACACAGAGAGAGCAAGAACAGGTGTTTAGCGATGATGTAGAATTGTAGAAGAGAAGAACAGGACACTCACCCTCGTTTACCAAACAAACTGATGACAGTACCGCCAACTGGTACTGATTTGTTGGTGCCATAGAGGTCCCAGACTGTAAGGGCCAACATAGCATTTCTTGGAAGATCACTGTATTTCACAGGTAATGTTAACCACTCATTCCAGCTGTGAAAGAAAGAGACAATAGAGGGTTAATCATAATCATCATCATCATTTTAACCCTTTAGCATTTACATTACTCTATATATACTATTGTATTTTTGTGCTAAAGGCTTTATCTTACATAATTATCTCACATGATATCGAATCTATGAGATTTTGCTGTCATTTATTTTGAGAACAATACTTTAACATCAGTATGGGTGGTCAGTTACAGGTAGTTTGAACAGAAAGTGGTGAGAGAAGTCTGGCCAGATATGGCCAGTTTAAATGCTAAAGGGTTAAAGTATTTTTTCAATGCTGGAATATGATTTTACAGACAAGGTCCACTGGCAGGTGACCCAGAGATAGACTAGGAGCAACATGGTTGAATAACATCCATAACATTGGTAGGTCATGCTTGGAGATCCAGCTGGATCATTTGGAGATGGTTGCTACTAACAGAATCCTCTGGAAGGTGTGTGTCAGTAGACTCTGCTGCCATGACTTTCTCAGGAATATGTGAGCGAAAAAGAAGATATATGTTGAGCAATAACTAACACACACCCACAAATGAACACATACTCAAAAATAAATACACACACCCACCCAGACAATCAAAGACATAGTCGCACACACAAATAAAACAAACAGGCACATACACAAAAATAAACAGACACACACACACTCAAACAGATGTATCCAAACAGACACACACAGAAACAGACACACATACACTCAAACAGACATATCCAAACAGACACACACAAACAGACATACACAAACAGACACATACACAAAAATAAGCAGACACACATAAACAAACATATACACAGACACACAGACACAAATGTGCACATAAACACCAACATACAGACATGCACAAAAACAAACATATACACAGACACAAACTCATACACACAGAGAAAGTATAGTAGTATTTTAGTAAAGCAAGTTTTATGGTGAAACAGAAAGCTACTTACTTCCATCTTGTGGTGAATGATTTGAAAGATGTCTGGACAGGAAGCGACAATGATCTGGAGTCAGAGAAGATTTGACACGTGACATAAAGGTCAGAACAGCCTTCAGTATAGACCCCAGAAAATTTTAGAATTGGATCATTCAGGAAGTCTTTGTAACTTGGTCTATTACGGCATCCTTCCAGCGTGCCTCTACAATATAGAAAATAATGGTTCTTGGTGATTTAGGTACAAGGATAACAATTTTTTGGGGAGGGGAAAGTCGATTAAATCGACCTTAGTGTGTTACTGGTACTTTATTTTGTTGACTGCAGTAAAGATTCTACAGAAAAATTTATTTTGAAAGTGTAAGGCCCGATGTGTGTGTAAATTAAGTGACAGGTATTTGTATGTATGTGTGTATATGTATGTATGTGTGTATGAAAGTGTAAGGCCAATGTGTGTGTAAATTAAGTGACAGGTATTTGTATGTATGTGTGTATATGTATGTATGTGTGTATGAAAGTGTAAGGCCGATGTGTGTGTACATTAAGTGACAGGTATTTGTATGTATGTGTGTATATGTATGTATGTGTGTATATGTATGTATGTATGTATTAAAGGTTGAAAGTTACTTCAACATAAAAATTGACTTTGAAAGTATAAGGCTGATAATTGAATGTAAAAAGATTGATAAGAAAGGCCCCAAAAAAAACTACAGGTCTTTGTATGTATGTGTGTATTTTTATGTCGAAAATAAAGGGTTAAAGTTACTTATACAGAAAAATATAGTTTGAAAGTGTAAGGCCGATTGAAAAACTTAGTTTAGTAAATGAAAGTCAGCTTCGGAAATGGAGTTTGAACGCGCTAATACAAACACACACACATATATCCATCTTTTAGTGTGTCTGTTTGTTTCTCTCTCCCTCTTTATCATTATATCCCTCTTTATCATAATATGCTATTGTTATTTCTAAAACAAACTGTGTATGCGTTGATTGATTGAAATTCCTGCGTTCCTGTTTCTATGATGTCAATCGTAACCATACCAACATATATGTGTGTGTATGCACCCACATATATGTGTGTATATGTTTGTTTTCAATGTTTCTCTTTTTCACAAACACTTATAAGAGAAGGTAGCAATTTTAAGGGGAGGTGATGAAGGGAGTAGATATAGGAAACGTATATCATATGAGAGAGGAGAAATCATCGATTGTTGAAATAAATCGATTTTTCCGTAATTGGGGCATTTTTTACCCAATAAGTTCGCCCATGACCCAAGTTAGAATATTTGTAAACATTCTGCTTAATTATTCATTCAATATTTTTGGAATTGTGTAAATGTATAACATTGAAACATACATACAGACACAAAAATCTGCCTTTTATAGATAATGATACATACACACACACACACATTTATATATATATATATATATATATATATATATATATGTATATATATATATGTATTAGTTTTAATATACAAGAGCTTCTACAGGACTAGAACTGTTTCATGTGTGAGAAATCATCAGGAAGCTTCCTGGTGATTTCTCAAGAATGAAACAGTTCTAGTCCTGTAGAAGCTCTTCTATATTAAAACTTTTATACCCTGCTATGTATTGAGTACCTTATTTACTGTGGTTACTCCCGATTCAACCTGTTATAACATATATATATATATATATATATATATATATATATATATACCTACACACATCATCATCATCATCATCATCATCATTTCATTTTACGTCTGCTTTTTCCCTGCTTGCACGGGTGAGACGGGAACTGATTCTGGCTTGATTTCTACAGCTGGATGCCCTTCCTAACACCAACCTCATTTACAGTGAGTGCTGGGTGCTTTTTTGCCGTGGCACCTCCACGACCACTCTGCAGTGGAATGATAGGGACCTCAGTCCTATCATCTCATTTCTACAGGTGAGTAAACTGGAGCAATGTGAAATAAAGTGTCTTGCTCAAGGAAACAACACAACACCCGGTCTGAGAATTGAACTCACAACCTTTCGATTACAAGGCCAATGCTCTAACCACTAAGCCATTCATATATATAGAGAAGAATATTTAGACTTTACTCCATTTTATATCACAATATTATCTGCAACAAGCCAAGGAATGGACCTCTACTTGGCTGCTTGGTTTGTAGAAATAGCAGCTAAATATCTCAAATCCCACCCTACTATCTTAACATCGACACACTAGATAATGTATTCCTTGACACATTATCTTGAAATACACACATAAATAGGATGTGATGTTCACAGCTGGAAAGCCTTTTGATCATAAATCTACTTGACCTGGGGCTAAACAAAAACAACAAGATGTGTAATGATCTTTTGATCATAGGTCTACTTGATCAGAGCTGACCTAGGGCTAAACAACAACGTTATCTGTAATAATCTTTTGATCATAGGTCTACTTGATCACAGCTGACCTAGGGCCAAACAACAACGTTATCTGTAATAATCTTTTGATCATAGGTCTACATGATCACAGCTGACCTAGGGCCAAATAACAACGTTATCTGTAATAATCTTTTGATCATAGGTTTACTTGATCACAGCTGACCTAGGGCCAAACAACAACACCATTATCTGAAATAGTCTTTAGACCCAATTATGTCCACAGACATAACTACTCCATCTCATACATTATCTAACTCCACTTACATTTTCTCTCCATCTCCCCTCCCTCCTTCTCTCTCTTCCTCTCCCTCTTACTCCTAATCTATATTAGTTCTATTTATCTGAAATCTTTGATATCTCATTTCCTCCATCTGTTGTTCAGTTCCACCACTCCACACCACCCTTACTCTAGCTACACCTTTTTATTTTCCACCATATATTTTGTCTACAACAATGATGTTAGTTTTAGGTTTGTAATGGCTCAATTACTAGTCCCTTGCCTTTGTAATGGCTCAATTACTGGTCCCTTGCCTTTGTAATGGCTCAATTACTGGTCCCTTGCCTTTGTAATGGCTCAATTACTGGTTCCCTGCCTTTGTAATGGTTCAATTACTGGTTCCCTGCCTTTGTAATGGCTCAATTACTGGTTCCTTACCTTTGTAATGACTCAATTCCTAGTTCCCTGCCTTTGTAATGGCTCAATTATTGGTTCCCTGCCTTTGTAATGGCTCAATTACTGGTTCCCTGCCTTTCTAATGACTCAATTCCTAGTTTCCTGCCTTTGTAATGACTCAATTACTGGTTCCCTGCCTTTGTAATGGCTCAATTACTGGTCCCTTGCCTTTGTAATGGCTCAATTACTGGTTCCTTACCTTTGTAATGACTCAATTCCTAGTTCCCTGCCTTTGTAATGGCTCAATTACTGGTTCCTTACCTTTGTAATGACTCAATTACTAGTCCCTTGCCTTTGTAATGGCTCAATTACTGGTCCCTTGCCTTTGTAATGGCTCAATTACTGGTCCCTTGCCTTGTAATGGCTCAATTACTGGTTCCCTGCCTTTGTAATGGTTCAATTACTGGTTCCCTGCCTTTGTAATGGCTCAATTACTGGTTCCTTACCTTTGTAATGACTCAATTCCTAGTTCCCTGCCTTTGTAATGGCTCAATTATTGGTTCCCTGCCTTTGTAATGGCTCAATTACTGGTTCCCTGCCTTTCTAATGACTCAATTCCTAGTTTCCTGCCTTTGTAATGACTCAATTACTGGTTCCCTGCCTTTGTAATGACTCAATTACTTTCGGTATCTGGGAGATATGGGGTTCCTCATAGCAGCCTATAGCAACTTCATTTTTTGTGTTGATGATTGTATACATATATAGATATACAGGAGGGGTACACTATAATGTTTTAAGTGCTTAGGACCTCAAAAGGGTTAAATCCTGCCCAGGCTTCCCCCACAAGCTCACACATACATATACACTAGCTACATTTATCAATTGGTCTCATTAAAATATTACATATTTATCCAAGCAGTGAAATCTATTTGATCAATACCTAGTCTACGTTGATAACATACCATGATCAATAACTACCTTATGGTGCTGTCATTTCAGATGTTGTCTTTAGATAATTATTCTATATAAGAGAGCCCAAACCCATAACCTTCTTAGAGTGGAACACAGTAATAGACGAGTGTAACAGCATTGCAGTTAATAGTTGGTTTTAAATATTGACGATAGGTATACTCTAGTGTTAGTGCCCACATAAAAGGGCACACAGTATGTGCAGGAAAGGGGTTAGGGATAGGAAAATCATCCAGCAATTAAAAATCATGTTACCCCTTTTCCCAAAAAACGAGAATTTATGTTAGAAATACGGAGAGAAAGGCAGAGCTTGGATGAACTGATCGAGAAATTGGTTTTAAGAGGAATCTGAAGAGGTGTGTAAGAGAGAAGACTGTGTTGGTATGGACATTTTATGTGCATGGATGATGACTGCTGGGTGAATAAGTGCCAGGAAATCCCAGTGGAGGGAAGCTGCAGTAGAGGTAGACCAAGGAAGAACTGGGCCAAGGTGGTGAGAGCTGATCTCAAATCACTGAAACTCACAGAGGAAATGAAGAAGGAACACAGCAAATGGAGAGATGCTGTGCTGAAAAGGACCCGTCAAACTCATGTAGCTTGGTAAAATGGACATAAAAACAGTGATGATGATGATATATACATACACATGTAAAAACGGTGATGATGCTTTACGTCCATTTTCCACACTAGCATGGGTTAGACGAGTTGTTCTGTTGGGGGCAATGCTAGGTCAGGTGACCATGTCTTGCTCATACAGAATTGATTTTGGCTTGGTTTCTACAGCTGGATGCCCTTCCTAAAACTAATCTCATTTACAGTGTGGACTTGGTGCTTTTTGTTGTATATATATATATATATATATATATATATATATATATATATAAATATATATACATACACATGTACATATGTATGTATGAGTGTTTGAATATATATATCATCATTTGAACAGATGTTTGATTATGATGATGATATATATAGCTAACTATTAACCTATTGGATGTCTGTTGATTAGTTTAAGTTTAAAAGCTCATTTTCAATATTTGCCTTTCTCTTTCTTTACATATAGATATTTCTATATTAAATGTTGACTTTATTTATAAATATGCATACACACTATAGCGGACGTAAAATGATGATGTTATAGTGTACATGTATATTTCTATATAAATTGTATACATACATATTTATATATAAATTATATACATACGTATTTCTATATAAATTGTATACATACATATTTATATATAAATTATATACATACGTATTTATATATAAATTATATACAGGTATATTTATATTTATATATACAGTGTAGATGCATATTTATATTTATATATATAGTGTACATGCATATTTATATATAAATTGTATACATACATATTTATATATAAATTGTATACATACATATTTATATATAAATTATATACATACGTATTTATATATAAATTATATACAGGTATATTTATATTTATATATACAGTGTAGATGCATATTTATATATATATATAGTGTACATGCAAATTTTATATAAATTGTATACATGCATATTTATATATAAATTGTATACATACATATTTATATATAAATTGTGTATATGCATATTTATATATAAATTGTATACATACATATTTATATATAAATTATATACATACGTATTTATATATAAATTATATACAGGTATATTTATATTTATATATACAGTGTAGATGCATATTTATATATATATATAGTGTACATGCAAATTTTATATAAATTGTATACATGCATATTTATATATAAATTGTATACATACATATTTATATATAAATTGTGTATATGCATATTTATATATAAATTGTATACATACATATTTATATATAAATTATATACATACGTATTTATATATAAATTATATACAGGTATATTTATATTTATATATACAGTGTAGATGCATATTTATATATATATATAGTGTACATGCAAATTTTATATAAATTGTATACATGCATATTTATATATAAATTGTATACATACATATTTATATATAAATTGTGTACATACATATTTATATATAAATTGTGTATATGCATATTTATATATAAATTGTATACATAGATATTTATATGTAAATTGTGTAGATGCATATTTATATATAAAATCAACATTTAAAATAAAAATATAGAAATATATAAACAGTCAATTGTACAGGATTATAACAGATGTAATGTTCTGGATGTTGTATATGCCACAATAACATATCTACTTAGGAAATGGTAGTAACTGTTCAGGATCTGTGAGTATAACTCTAGAATGGAGTGGTACTTACATATTACTTAACCCTTTAGCATTTACATTACTCTATATTTACTACTGTATTTTCATGGTAAAGGCTTTACCTCACATGATTATTTCACATAATTACCTCACATAATATCGAATCTATGAGATTCTGATATTATTTACTTTGAGAACAATACCTTAACATAAGCATGAGCAGCCGGTTACAGCTATTTTGAACAGAAAGAGATGAGAGAATTCTGGCTAGATATGGCCAGTTTAAATGCTAAAGGGTTAAAAAAACTGTTGCTAACTGTTCAGAATATGTATAACTCTGGAATGGAGAGGTACATATTATTTAAAAGACTGGAGTGGTTCTCACACATTACTTAAAAGATTGGAGTGGTACTCACATATTACTTATAAGATTGGAGTGGTACTCACATATTATTTAAAAGACTGGAGTGGTTCACACATTACTTAAAAGATTGGAGTGGTACTCACATATTACTTAAAAGACTGTTGTTAACTGTTTACAATAATTTCTTGGGCTTCTTTGAGAAATAATGGAAATGAAATGAAAATCTTTACTCCTGTTTTAAATATGACTTCCAACATAGGCAAAGATATTCATCATACTGGCCCCAGTACTTGGAAAGTGGGTGACAAGGTGACAGGATCAATCCAAGGCCACATCAGAGCACTAGCGATGATATGATAGCCAATGTGACATGTTAAGTGAAGTGAAATGATTATCACTGGGAATCGAACCTTGTACCTTGGACTCAATAGTTTACCACCTATTTACTATGTTATACAGCACTTGGCAGCAAGAAATGTTACCAAAGCCAAGTCTGAGAGTCTGACAATCTCAGCTGACATTTCATGTTGATCTATATTATAAGTGAACTTATTTACACCAAAGAAGGCCTGACCTTCATTAGTGTAAGGGTTAGAAAATATTTCATCACTGAAATAGTTGTTTTATTGACCTTTTACAGTGGAACATATGTGACAATAACAGTACTATAGAGATAGATAGATAGAAAGATGTGTGTGTGTGTATATATATATATATATATATATACTATGTCGGGTCACTCTTGAGCGCTACTGGAAACATGTAACCCAGTACAACCTGTCACATAGTCGGGTCATCGGCGACTAAAGTGGCAACCCCACCAATTTAATTTGTGAGGAGGGTGCTTTTGGACACCCTGCAGGACAAAAAAACAAAACCTGACAAAGGGCGGAAGAACTCATAAGAGTCAACGACCATCCAAAAGTGTGTAAACATGTATATATACATGTACATATATATGTATATATGTATATGTGTATATAGATGGGTGCATGTGTATGTATATGCGCGGGGACATAGAAAAAGTCGGGCTGGACACCCGATCGTACGGTTAAACCACTGGGAGTGACGGACCTCTAGCCTTTGTCAGGGCATTCTTCTAGGAGAAGGCAACTCAGGAAACTGGGATAACTCCGATATAAAACCTGCGGTTCAGTAGTTACCGATGATGTTGATCTTTTCTTCTTTTCGGGTTATAGCTACTGTCGCTGAGAGAGTGGGATTGGCTCAGTGCACAGTCTTTCCTCACTTTAAAAAAATATCTTCACGCACAGGCATTGCACGATAGAATTAATTAATAATTATTAATAATGGTATAACGTGCAATGGCCATACTCGATAATGAGGGGACAGCCATCATATATATATATATACATACATATGATAGATAGATATGTTTTTTTATTAGCCACAGGGGCACAAAAGATGGGGACAAATACAAAGGGGGAAGTTTACATACAATAAAAAACGTGTAAAATGTTATCACAAATGCAATTTGATAGATAGATAGATGGATAGATAGATAGATAGATAGACAAATAGTTAGATGGATAGACAGATAGAGATAGATATAGAGAGAGATGGATAGATGGGTGGATGGAGGGATAGATATAGGGATAGATAGATAGATGGATGGATAGTTAGCTAGCTTGAGAGATAGATAGAGAGAGAGATACATAGATAGAGAGAAAGATGGATAGAAATATAGATATATAGAAAGATAATGGAGGAGTAGCTAGATAGATGGATAGATAAATGGAGAATGGGTGGAACATATGTGACACTTACATAACGGTACAACAGAGATAGATAGAGAGATGGATAAAGGGAGAGGGGGTTCAAGATAGAAAAAGTGAGAGCGAACAGCTGTTGTACAGAGAAACATTACACTATCCTCTCCCCCACTACCAAACAACTTGTTATACAACTGATTACTAAACCACCACACACCAATATAACCATACAGCCACCACCTACTACAACTACCACTGTACTACAACCACAACTACAACAACCACTAGCTCCATGGACACTTCCCCAGGGTGGGCAAGAGAGAAGATTGTGTTGGCATGGGCATATGATGCACATGGATGATGATAACTGGGTGAAGAAGTGCCACGAAATCCCAGTGTAAAGAAGCCGCAGTAGAGGCAGACCAAGGAAGACCTGGGCAGAGGTCGTGAGAGCTGATCTCAAGTTGTTGAGACACACAAGGGAGATGACAAATGAGTGCAGTGTGTAGAGGGATGCTGTGCTGAAAAGGACCCACTAAACCCATGCAATCGTGGAAAAATGGGCGTAAAACGATGATGATGTCGATGATATATATACACACATATTAAAAAAGAGAAATATATATGTTGTTATCGATTAGTCTTCACATCAATATATATTTTTTCCCTCTGAAACGATTGTAAAAAAATGGATTAATTAACTACTGCGCCTTGTTTTATTTTTCATTGTTCAATATTTTATAAAATGTGGTTGGTGTTAAGAAGGGCATCCAGCCGTAGAAAACCTGCCAGATAGTCCTATATGAGCGAGACACGGTCACCCGACCAACCTTGCCTCAAGTGGGACAACTCCCGTCTAACCCATGCTAGCGTGGAAAATAGACGTTAAACGAAGATGATGATGATGATGATATATATCTCCACCTGTTGTTTTGACAATGAGTATTGCAGTTGTTCTAACAATGGAACAGCCTGCTCATGAAATTAACCTGTAAGTGGCTGAAACAAACATGTAGTCGTTTGAATTACAGGTACAGTTCATCTGACAGGCTTCCAAACAGTTTCCGCCTACCCAATTTCACTCACAGTGTGTGGGTCAACTTGAGGATATTGTAAACGGCACTTGTCCAAGGTGCCATGCAGTGAGCTGGAACCCAGAACCTTCTGATTGTGAAGCGAACTTTTTAACTCCTTGGCCAAGCTGTGAACCAATTCTTTTTATTAGTAAAAGGGGCAACGGATGAGAAGATATTACATGATGATGTTGATGTTGATGATGCTTTCTAAGAAAGACAGAGAAGTGGGTGTGTCAATTTTATCGATCAGCCTCTGCCCTCTCTCTCAATACTTCGTTAATTGATATTAAGTAATATTTTATCTATCCCTAAAAGGATTAAAAACAAACCTAACTACCTCCCTGTCCCTTTTTATTTGCTACAGGGGAAAACGAAACAAACCGGACCACATTAGGCTGCTAGGGCTACGGGAGAGGAAGAGAGTATGACAGTTGCATAATATATCAACCCCTCCTCCCTCAATAACTCCTTGTGGCACCGTCATACAGCGTGTGTAGGGCACTTTTAAACCTGAACCTGGAGGAGCCCAACTCTCTCCAGGTCTGAACAACACAATCGATTTTTTTCTATAGAGGAAGAATCGACCCCATTACTGGACTGGTACTTTTTTTTTATCGATCTCGAAAGGATGAAAGGCAAAGTTGACCCCGGCGGGATTTGGACTCAGTGCATGCAAAGGGGTGGGACGAATGCCGTAAAGCATTCTATCAGACGTCTTAACGACTCTACCAATACGCCGCCGCCTTAATATATCACAATAGGAAAAAAATAACATACACATGTAAACAACACAAAGGAGCAGACGAAGGAAGTGTCTTTGTGATAGCTTGGCATGCTAGAAACATCAGCCAAATGTTTCTCAAATCATCCACACACTCACTCCTGCTAGGACACGTTAGATAATGACACCCTGGAATTTTTTTCTTTAAATATAATTTTACTGAAGCGAAAATTTTATAGTTTAAAAGTGACATACAGAGATACATAAACAAATCAAAATTTAATCTGCGAGGTAGTAGTAGTAGTAATGGTGGTGATAGTAGTAGTAGTAATGGTGGTGATAGTAGTAGTAATAGAGGTAGTAGTAGTAGTAGCAGTAATATTAGTAGTGGTAGTAGTAGGAAAGTTTGGATGGTTTAAAGATAACGTCATCAGAAATGAATTAAAAGTCGAAAACATTCCAATAAAAATAACTACAACAACAACAGCAACAATACTATAACAATGTATACAGTAATGGCTTGAGTGTATTTGATCATAGTTTTAGCTACGACCAGAGCTGGCCTAGGGTTAAACAACACCAACAACATGTAAACAGACATGACCACTACTACTACTACTGCTGCTGCTACTGCTACTACTACTATTAATAATTGTTTCTACTTTTGGCACAAGGCCAGCAATTACTCAGTAAATTACTGGTACTTTATTTTATCGACCCCGTATGGTTTCTGATTTGGGCACAAGGTCAACAATTTTGGTGGGAGGGGAAACTCGATTAAATCGACCCCAAATAATAAATATTTGGCCATAGGTCAGAGGTGGCTTCTTGTTATTACTATTATATATGTGGTCATGGTTGGAATGCCTTTGATCATAGGTCATTTCGACGATCAGAGCTAGCCTCGGGCTAAACAACAACAGCACCACCAATATGTAAACAGAGGCGTAACCAAAAACATAAATAATAATATTTTTAAAAAGATGTTCAATTAAAATAAAATTATATGAATAAATAGAGTAAACCGATAAAACGGGGTCGGATCCCGAAACATAGATTCGGGAGCCACCGAAAGCCCACTATCCTTAAATAATACAATATAAGGATTTCGTAATACATACATACATATACATATATATATATATATTTATTTGGCTCTGTTTAACTGCATTGAGCTATACCTTTTGCTATCATTTCTATAATACGAAGAGGGTGTTTAACTCCAACACGCTCCAGTATTCTAATCCTTATATATATATATATATATATATATATATACATACACAAATATATATATACTAATATATGTGTATATATATAAATATATATATATAATTTTTTTTATGAATATAGAAAAGGCTTCTACAGAACTAGAACTGTTTCATTCGGGCTTTCCTGATGATTTCCTTCGAATGAAACAGTTCTAGTCCTGTAGAAGCCTTTTCTATATTAAATTTATACTCAGCTATGTATTGAGTACCTTACTGTGGTTACCCCCGATTGAACCACACACACACACACATATATATATATATATATATATATATATATATATATATATATATATATACACACACACACATGCGTATATATTAGTGTGTTTGTGTAGTAGGTGGTTCTGTATAGAGGAAAACAGTAAATTCAACGGGAGAATGGAAGGAACCAAGGTAGATCTTAAAGCTTAATAACAATGGATTCTCTCTTAGTGGGCAGTGGTCTAGTTGACGGGATACAGAATTTAGCATATTACTGGTACTTAATAATGGTAACAACAACATTATTTGTATATATATGTGTGTGTATGTATATATATATATATTCGGAAGCATCCGATGCTGACCAGTTCTCCTTTACGGGTAGTGTTTGATGCTCAGAGAGTGGGATTGGTCAAGTGCAAGGGTTTTCCCCACTTAAAAAACCTTCAAAACACAGGCATTGCTTGTTCAGGATATGTTACAGGTTCCTTGTGGCTGGCCGTAGCCTAAAAGTGAACCATTTTCTGTAATCTGACAAGCAATTGCAATACTCTTAGAAGAGTTTGCAGCCATCATATATATATATATATATATATACATGTGTGTGTGTGTATTGTATATATATAGTTTGTGTGTATATATATATTTTTGTTTGTGTGAATATATATACACACACACACATATATATATATATACCTTTGTTTGTGTGAATATATATACACATATATATATATATATATATATATATATATATACCTACATACAAACAACCATAGGTGCATAATTATACACACGCACTATATCGACAGGGAGGGAGTAGTTTTATTGGTATAGAAAATGTGAGTCAGATACGGAGAAATAGAAACGGGAGACGTTGGTAAGAGTGTGTATGTGTGTGTATATATATATATATATATATATATATATATATATATGGTGTGTGTAGGTAAGTAAGCAACAGTGGCTAAGTTGTACTTATTAGAGAACTCAACATGGGCGTGTGTGTATATATATATATATATATATATATATATATATGTGTGTGTGTATGTATGTAAGTGTGATCGTAAGTATATATATGTGTGTTGTGTGAAAGAAAGAGAGAACTATAGATAGAACGTGAGTGATGTATATAATTGTTTCTACTTTAGGCACAAGGCCAGCAATTACCCAGTGCATTACTGATATAATAGCAGAAAGACAGGACAATAATAGAAAGAAAAGAGATATTGGAAGACTTACATTTTTATCTCTATATTGACGTCCAGATCACAACTATACACATAGCACAATCTATCTGGAACATCAGCCATGGTTTTTTAAAATAAATATGAAGATAATTAGTGTGTGTGTGTATATATATATATACAATGGTTGGTGGCCTCTAATGTTTCACTTTATCAATTAGCAACACATAATGTCCAGTGTCGGATTGTCTGTCACCAAAGCTTTTCACTCTGGTGTCTAGTCGCCATCATGACAAGGGAAATAACTGGGATAACTATACATCATTTACACCGATGACCTCCCCCTTACCTCTTAACTTGTGGAATGTATTGTCTTACTTTTTTTGTCTTTCTATTTTTCATTCATTTTTTTTCCTTTCTCACTTTCTTTCTTTCTCACTTTTTCTTATCTTTCTTTCTCTCTCTGATTCTTTGCTTGTTTGTTTGTTTCTTTCTCAGCTTTTCTTTTTAAATGTTTCCCCCTTTTACTTCTTTTTAAATTTCTTCTATTTTTTCGTTCCCTCTCCCCTTTACTCTCTTGTTTTCTCTTTTTTTTTATTCCCACCCCCTTACCACCAATCATCTATTTCGTTTTATCCTTTCATTCAGCAGGCTTATAATCTAAGGTTCATAACATCATCATCCCACCACCACCACTATTTTTCAACAAGAACTTGGTGTCATTTTAATAATTTTGAATCGCGAAAAAAATTTATAATTTTTTATAGTCCATCGCCATAATCTAGACCTAGCCTGCGCATCGGCGTTTCCCTGAGGCTCGGCCTCCGGATCTGCCAGCCACACCAATGTCGCTGCAGTTCCACCGTGGACTCTTTCGGCCTCCACTCGCTTTCCTGTCGCCACAGTGGCGGCCGCATTCCACGCCATGCTGCCCCCAACGAGGTCATTAAGCGTGGTGTGGACGCTGCAAGCTTCCCTTCCCAGCTCGAACCGGTGGGGTTGGATCGAGGGGACGGCAAAAGGCCAGATGGCATGACCATCTTCCCGTTCTGCGGTGGCAAACCCCTCGTCTGGGATGCCACTTGCACCGACACTTTCTGCAGCCGCAACCTGGTGCAGTCTGCAACTGACCCAGGTTCTGCTGCACGTCGGGCTGAGGGGGCCAAACTCCTCAAATACCGGTCGCTCTCCGACAGGTTTTTTGGTCGTACCCCTGGCAGTGGAGACTTCTGGTGTCCTCGGCCCCAGGGCTACCTCCTTACTCACCACAATAGGCACCGAGCTGGCCAGCCGCAGGTGTGAGCCCCGCGAGTTGGAGTGGCTCTTCCAGCGCGTCTCCCTCGCCGTGCCCCGGGGAAACGCCTTCTCCATTCTGTCCGTCGGGGCTGTGGGTGGGCCCCATCGCGTACCGTTGTAGTTGTTGTAGGAGAAACGGGTTCCACTTGTATATTGTATATATTTTTCTTTTGTATATATTTTTCTTGGATATCTACACCTTCGAAAACGTATCTCTGTAAAATAAAAAAATATACATTTTAAGAAATTTATGGGAAAACAAAGACAGAGGGGAAGGGAATTAAAATGTAATTATGCCATAAAACGCCCCTCGTGTCTAATTGGTACTTATTTTATCGACCCTTAAAAGACGAATGTCAAGGCTGAACGCTACGAGATTCGAACTCAGATCATAAAGGAATGATACGGCCGCAGTATTTTCCCTTGCTCTCTACCGATTCTACCAACGTTGATAACCAAACTCCAAAAGGTTCTCTTTGTTTCACCTCAGTCAAGGAAGATAACTCTGTTAGCTTATTGTGTTTCATTAGAATCAATGACGTCATGCTACTTCCGGTTCGACATCAAAATGGCAGCCGGTATAGACGATGTCTTGAAACACTCAGTGCATACATTGGTGTTTCGTTCACTGAAACGAACTCATGATATGTTCCTGTCTGATCAGAACTTTATACCCACAATCGACGAAAAATGCGAGAAGCTATGGGCCGATATAAAATTACGCGGCGAATACAGCATGGTGAAAGACATGCCGCGACCCGAACCACCGCACTCGAAAAAGCTCACAGAACACGTTGGAGGATCCAACTCGACCGGTCCGGGCGATCAAGACGGGGAACAAAATCAAGTAGAGTTCCGAAAGACTGTATTGTCAGATGGATCGGTTGTGACCACACCTGTACCAAACAACATGCAGGTGACTACCTATGATTCCAAGACTTCCGACCAGAATTCCAAGATGTTAACTACCTTGAATCAAACGTTAATCCCAAGAAAAGCCCCAACTATGCCCAAGCCGGAATGGCACCCTCCTTGGAAACTGTACAGAGTGATTTCTGGCCATTTAGGCTGGGTCCGATGTATATCTGTGGAACCGAAAAACGAATGGTTTGTTACGGGCGGCGGTGACCGCGTTATAAAAATCTGGGACTTGGCTAGTGGCACGCTAAAGTTGTCCCTGACAGGACATATCAGCTCTGTACGTGGCGTGTGTGTCAGTCCTCGCAACCCTTATCTCTTCTCTTGCGGTGAGGACAAACTGGTGAAGTGCTGGGACCTGGAATACAACAAAGTAATTCGCCACTACCATGGACATCTGAGTGCTGTTTACGGCCTTGATATTCATCCTACCATTGACGTATTGCTGTCGTGCGGACGTGATTCTACGGCCCGTGTCTGGGATATGCGGACAAAAGCGTGTGTCCACACCATGACTGGACACACCAACACTGTAGCTGTGGTCAAATGTCAAGCAGCTGAGCCACAGGTAAGTAAATTGTTCATTCTCTTTCGTTTTATAAAAACATATTTAAAAAATCCCAGACTTTCTGGTCCGAATAGAACATTTCCAAATGTTGACAGCCTGATTCGTTCTGGTTTTTACACACAGGCTTTAGTAAATGCAGGAATATTCTGTAATAATTTGTACAGTTTATGATATTATTATTGATTAAGGTTAATTTTACCTTGAAATCCTTACGGGGTCGATAAAATAAAGCACAAATAATACATTGGAATGATTGCTGGCCTTGTACCAAAAGTAGAAACAATTATTGATTAGGGTTTGGGGTTCGTGTTGGCCTTTAGTTTAAGGTTAGGGTTAAGGGTTATGAGGCAGCTTTAGGGCATTCTATAACATTTACTACTGTTTATGGTACGTATTATTGATTAGGGGATCGGTTTGAGGTTAGTTTAAGGTTAGGGTTAAGAGTTAAGAAAAATCACGATTGGAAAACTAGTTGTTTTAGAATTTCTTTTATACTATACGCAAAAAATTGAATTGAACTGTTTACTTTTTGTTTTGAAAAGATATTGGATTCCCCATAAACATTGATTCATCGAGATAAGGTCTACCATGTTCGTTGACCTGCTAGAAATAGCAGCCATATCTACCTCAGATCACCTACCGTCTTGAAAGAAGGAAATATACATTAGATAATCTAGTCATAGATACTCATAAAAATATGGTATTGTCCAGGCAGGAATGTTTCTGACTAGGTTTGGTTCACATTCTTTATACTCTTCCACATATATTTTTACTATTGTACTATTTCATCATTGCCATCATCATTCTTGTGATTTAATGTTTGTTTTCTATACTTGCTTGGGTTAGATGGGTTCTCGTGTGCTGTGGCTTGACTGGTCAGGTGATCACATCTTACTCATACTCTCCATTTTAGTATGGTTTCTCAGGCTGGATTCTCTTCCTAACACCAGCCATTTTACAGTGTGTACTGGGAGCATATTTTCTACAGCTGGATGCTCTTTCTAACACTGACCACTTTACTGCATGTACTGGGAGCATGGGTTGTAAGGTCAGATGCCCTTCCTAACACCAGTCACTTTACAGTGTATACTGGGAGCATGTTTTCTACAGCTGCATGTTCTTCCTAACTCTGACCACTTTGTAGAGTTCACTGGGTGTGTTTATCATGTGGATCACCTAAACTAGAGAGGTTGCTCTTAACACAATGGAAGAGTCCACTCAATCCAGGTCTTCCTCTACTGCAGCTTCCCTCCACTGGATGTCTTAGCACTTCTTCACCCAATGATCATGATCCATATGCCTCACATGATCACACCAGCACCATATTCTCTCCTGCACTGATTCATTTGATTCCTCTGATACTCAGTGTTTCTCTTAAATCTGCCTCCCATTAGCCTTCAATATTTGAAATTTTTTTTTGTTTTTATCACTTGTCTCACTAGTTCTTTTTGATTACCTACTGTAAGGAGTACTCAATGCTTCCCCTAGTCTGTTATGGTTTACTAGTTCTATACGTACGTTTAAATTGAATAAATGAATAGCATAAAATATTTAAAATAAGGTCCATCTCTAAAGATGTTGATAATCTGGAAAATTATAATTTTATATAATATTTCCATTGTATTTTCATCATCATCATGTTTGTTTCCCTGCTTGCAGGTTGGATGGGTGTGTTTTATTTCTGTATTTGTTTTTCTTATATTTCTGTTTCTTTCCTTCCCTAGGTAATTACTGGTAGCCACGATTGTACTATCCGTCTATGGGACCTGGCAGCTGGACGTACTCGTGCCACACTTACCAACCACAAGAAGAGCATCCGATCCTTAGTCCTCCACCCCACCAAGTATTCCTTTACATCAGGCTCTCCAGACAACATTAAACAGTGGAAGTTTCCAGATGGGAACTTCATCCAGAACTTGACAGGCCACAACGCCATCATCAATACTCTCGGTATGAACTCTGACAATGTCCTCGTGTCTGGCGCCGACAATGGTACAATGTATTTCTGGGACTGGAAGACTGGTTACAACTTCCAGAGAATCCAAGCTGCTGTACAGCCAGGCTCTATTGATTCTGAAGCTGGTATCTTTGCTTGTACCTTTGATCACAGTGGAAGTCGTTTGATTACTGGGGAGGCTGACAAAAGTATCAAAATTTACAAAGAAGATGAAACAGCCTCCGAAGAAAGTCACCCCATTAACTGGAGGCCAGACATTCTGAAGAGGAAGCGATATTAGACATTTTCTTCTCTGTTTATCATCTTCATTCATCTTAATATTTTTTTTGTATAAAAAAAAGTTTTCTTAAAATATATTCATAAAAATATCATAAAATATTTTATAAATCATTTGAAACTGAACTGTGTTGTTTTTAATTAATGGATCTTGATTTTTTTGTTGTTATTCAAAAAAAGTTACAAAAAGTTAAAGCTTATTCTAAACCTAGAGGCTCATGAGGCCCGTGCTTATCCCAGTTTTGTCAGTGTTAAGTGACTGAGAGTACCAGACTTCCAGAATGGCACTCCTTCACAGGTTTAACCTCCAGTTACTGCTGCTGGTACTCTTTCTCAGCTGAGTGTACTGGAACAATGTGAAATGAAGTGTTTTGCTCAAGAACATTATGCACTATCTTGTCAAGGAATTGAACCCATATGAAACAACTGACAATACAAAACTCCCCCCTGGACAGAACACCAGTTCATGGCAGAGTTAATTCCCAGCTACTGCCGGTACATTTTTTCAGCTGTGTGTACTGGAGTAATATGAAATAACGTGTTTTGCTCAAGAACATAATGTGCCACCGGATTCAGAAATCAAACCCTCAACATTATGATTGTAAATCTAACACCCAACCTATGAGGTCAAGTGCCTTCACCATTGAAACAGTACCTCACAGTATCTGTTTTCATATCATCTGTGTTTCTGATTTAGAAATGGTACACTGTGTCCCTGCATGTTGTAAGAGGTGACTAAAAAGGTTAGCAATCAGAAGAGAATTTGGTGGGATTTAGTGATATAAATAACTTCCACATTATTCAACTGGTGTTTGGAACATAACTTAAAGGTTCTTAGATAACCTTATGATGGATGTATTTTATATGTCTGCCTGTCTGTATGTATGGACCAATAACTCCTGATGCAATTGTGGATTTGGTGTAGTGACATACAACGTGTCTTAGACGTCTTTTTAAAAGTCTTTTGGAGCACTTCTTTCAGTCTGAACAGCTAATTTCTTCTCTTCCAGAGAAGGAATGAGAGATGGAGTGAGAAAAAGATATAGAGGAAGAAAAAACTCCAGTACTAGACTGGTACTTTTTAGTTCGACTCAGAAAGAATGAAAGGTAAAGTTGACTTCGGCAAGTTTTGAACTCAGTACAGAGAGTCAGAACAAATACCGCAAATCGTTCTATCCAACGTTCTAACGACTCTGCTAATTCGCCAGGAAGGTGTCCGTGTATATATAAATACTTTAAAATAAATAGTTTTGTGTTGTAGAATGAGGGGTGGTTTAATAAGAAATGGGGGTTAATGTGATATATATATATATATATATATATATATATATATATATATATATATATATATATATATATATATATATATATATATATATATATATATATATATATATATATATATATACACACACACTCCCAGCTCAGGAATCAAACCCACGACATTATGATCGTAAGTCCAACACCCATTATGTATTGTTTCTTGAGCAAAATACTTCATTTCACTTTGCTCCAATATACTCAGCTGAAAATGAGTACCACCAACAGCTGAGTAGGGGTTAACCCTGCGATGGACTGGTGTCCTATTCAAGAGGGAGTCTTGTACACTCAGTCGCTTCATACCACCGAAACTGGGATAAGTACAGACCTAACAAGCGTCCTTAACTAACATACAGAATGAAAGAGTTATCTCCCATGGAATAAACGCTATCAAGCAAATATTGTGTGTGTGTGTGTGTGTGCTGCGTTTTTTAAATTTCTAGTCAAGAAAGTAAAGGTGCAAAAGCTACAACTCTTATAGGGTCTCCGAAACTGGTGGTGTACTTAATTATATCAACTCCGAATGAATGACAGGAAAAAGTAATTTCGACAGGATTTAAACTCAAAACGCACAGAACGGAAATAAACTTTTGAAGACGGTGTAACGACTCTACAATATCAGGTTCGGATATGTTCGTAACATTCAAAATATAAACAAATGTTTTATTGTAAAAATGAAAGTGTCTTTTGTTGTTATGAAAACGGGAATGGCAAGGGCTCTAGGGTCACAGAAGAATGGGAAGGTGATAGGCTCTGTGCCTAGGGAGCAGCGGAATTGGGACTGCACCTCGCGGGGCTCCTTTCCCAGATGGGCTGCTGGCAGTACGGGGTCCAAATACTCCTATGGTCAAAATATTAATCTTTTATTTTCTGAAAGACATTGTATGGGAGGTAACTCTTCGATGTCTGTGTGTATTAATTGTTTCTACTTTTGGCACAAGGCCAGCAATACCCAGTGCATTAGTGGTACTTTATTTTATCGACCCCGTAAGGATGAAAGGCAAAGTCAACCTCGGCGGGATTTGTGTGTGTATTAATAACGGTTTCTTATATAGACAGAAGGCCAGCAATTTTGGGGGAGGGGAAAGTCGATTGAATCGACTTCAGTGCATGACTGTTACTTTATTTTATCGACCCCGTAAGGATGAAAGGCAAAGTTAACTTCGGCAGGATTGTGTGTATTAATAACCTCCCTATAGTATCGGAGCTGTGATCTCTCAATTCAGAGAAAGTAACGGCTTTGCCTGGAGTGACTCTCTGATCTCCCAGCTACATACTTTATCGAGTAACGTTACCCCAAAGACCATATATATATATGTGTGTGTGGGGGTAAGTTCCTCTGTAAGGTAGTTTTGTTGGTGACACAATGGAAAAGTCCAACCTGTCAGTCATTTTCGTGCCACTGTAAATGTGGTTGGTGTTAGGAAGGGCATCCAGCCGTAGAAACCAAACCAGAAACAGTCCTGTATGAGTAAGACATCGTCACCAGTCCTGACTTGTCTCACAATGTGACAGCATAGAAAATGGATGTTAAACAGTGATGGTGATGATGATGATGTATGTCTGTGTTTGTTTAAGTTTGATAAATTAGTGGTTTGACAAAAAGAGATTTATGAAATAAGTACAAGACTTGAAAAAAAAGTATTGGGATTGATATGGTTGACTAAATCCCTTCCAAGTGGTGATCCAGTATGGCCTCAGTTTAATGACTGAAACCAGTAAAAAAAAAAATGTATTCCTCACATTAAATATATTTAGGCACCATTGATGTATATTCTGTTCTTTATCAATCTTTCAAGCTACAGTACATACTTGTACATAAGTCACAGTTTAAAATAAACAAACAAGTGGTGTATAGAAAGCCTAGCGGCAATGCAAGCAAGTTGGCTTGCTTCACAATGTATTAAAGGGAGGCTCTGGTGCCTTTTGTGGTGTGTTATTGATTGATGCACTAATTGTATTGAAGGGCAATGGATTGGCAGTATCGATAGAACATCGGATGCCATACTTTGCAGCATAGTAATGGCCCTTTATGTTCAGAGTTCAAATCTTGCTGAGGTTAGCTTTGCCTTTCTTCTTTATGGGGGCGATAAAATAAAGTACCAGTAATGCACTGGGGTAATTGCTGGCCTTGTGCCAAAAGTAGAAACAATTACTTAGTATTGAATTAATATTTACTTTCCTTTTTTTTAATGTGAAATATTTCTGTAACTAAGTATTGTATATTTCATTTGTATGTATATTTTCATTCTGTAAGAATTAGAAGTAATTTGTAATTTTAATATACAATTCTGAATAAATACCCATTCTGAAAAGATGATGGGATGGTCATGTCTGGAACAACAGTCCATCTATGTTGATTTGATAGTTGATTGATGATGATGATGATGATGTCATTGATTGTGATCATGATGACGATGGTGATGGTGATGGTGATGATGATAGTGATGGTGATGATGGTGATGACACTGATGATTATGATGATGATGGCACTGGTGAAGATTGTGATGATGATGATGGTGATGACGTCATTGCCAACTAAAAACAGGTGTTGATGGAATTTGTCTAAACCACTCCTAAAGAAGAACTCTTGTTAGTGATGTTTACATTAGAAGTTTGGCGTCTTCTGAAATTAGTTCATTCAACATCAGGGTAGACAAATGGTTAGGGTTGGTGGTAAACAGATATAGTAGATAGGTAGGTAGATGGATAGATAAATAAATATATATATTATATATTAAAATTAAATGGGAAAAATCTCTAATTCTGGGAGTATAAACAAGATAGAGAAAAAAAATTCCGCTTATATATAGATCTCCCTACCGTGGTTTCGTATGGGGAAGAATTATTATTATAATAATATATATGTATTATAAGAACAAAGTGGAGTTATATATATGATAGATAACTAGATAGATTGATAGATAGACTGATTGATAGATATAAATAGATAGAAAGACAGACAGATAGATAGATAGACAGACAAATGTATACTGTTGCCATTTTTTGCTACTTTCACTCACCTATTGGTAAATTTACTGGAGGAGAGCACACACCCCTTCCACCCTCTCTCGTTTCCAAGTGAAACTTGAAAAAGCTGATGAGATCTTGACCAAAATGGAATGTGTCTGTCTTCAGCCCCATCAGTCTTGTTCACGACACAACTTCTTTTGCCATACCAGATACTAATGGTTTCTGATTTAGGCACAAGGCCAGCAATTTGGGTGGGGGTGAAGGGAAAGTTGATTAACGATTAAATCGACCCCAGTACTTGATTGGTACTTTATTTTATTGACCTTTGAACAAAGAAAGGCAAAGTTAACCTTGGCGGGATTTGAATTCAGGAAGTAAAGAGCCAGACCAAATATTGACAATAGCAGCCTCCATGGAAGCCTAGACATAATGATGATGATGATGGCAATTATTATTATTATTACTAATCTAATTCTAGCCTAACATGTTAAACAGGTTACTATTAGATTTTCTATAGATAGGTTTGATAAAAGGTTAACAGAAATAACCACACAATCAGTACAGTATATGGAAGGAATATATTAGTTTAACGCTTAAAAAGAAAGTCTTAATGTTTCAGATGCTAGTCCTGTATACACACACACACACATATATATATACACACTACAGTGTAGTTGATTCAGTGAATTACTTGTGGTGGTACCAATATGAGCACTCAGTGTACAGACAGAGTGTATATAAAAATAAAAAAAAATAAAAATATATATATATATATACTGTTTACAATAAACAGCTTAGTATGATAGAATCAAGAGCAATTTCAAGGGGTGTGACATTAAACATTTAAAAGGCTAATAGAAACAACGCCCCCCCCCCCCCCACCCCCACACACACACACACAACCCACCTACCCACTTTCTTTCTCTCAGATGGCAAACATCTAACTTCCTCATTATTAGATGTGCTTGGTGCAAAAATTATGATGCAATGTTTTTAGATATATTTAACCATTTTACAAAAAAAATAAATAAATAACCCAGTTTTGTATTGTAGAATCAGAGACAGTTGCAGGGAATTTGGCATTAAATGTGTTAAAGGTTGATAAACATCTGAGTTCTATCTGTAGATCTTTTTATTTTTTTCTCTGTAGATCTGTTGAAGAGAGACAGATATATGCTCATCATCATCATCATTTAATGTCTATTTTCCACGCTGGCATGGGTTAGACGGGTTTTTTCCCATTGAGGGCAAGTTGGGTGGGGTGACCATGTCTTGCTCATATAGGACTGTTTCTACGGCTGGATGCCATATCTTTTTATTTTTTTCTCTACAGAATATATGTTGAAGAGAGACAGGGATATGTTCATAGGTGTTTTTGTTTTTTCTCTGCAGAATCTGTTGAAGAGAGACAGGGATAGTCTCAAGCATAGAATCAGTGATTAGAGTACTAAAGGTTAATGCTGTAAAGATCAAAGTATATAAATTAGTAATAGAAACCACAAAGTATATGAACCATCTGGTGAATGGCCTTGTTAGATATGTAGGAAAGGAAAGGAAGTACAGAGGAACTTGATACTGTGTATTTCAGTGCAAGCAATTGGTACATGAAATGTGGTGCAGGTTGGCTGGCATATTGACAAGCGAACCAGGCAGACTTTCAAATGTTATAGGATAGATGTACTATATAGAGGAATAGTTAGCTGTAATTGGGGCAGCCAATGTTATGTAGATAGTTAGCTTAAAGGGGACAGCTAATGCTATATAGATAGATGTACTACATAAGGGAATAGTTAGCTTAAAGGGGACAGCCAATGTTTTATAGATAGATGTACTACATAGAGGAATAGTTAGCTTAAAGGGGGCAGCCAATGCTATATAGATAGATGTACTACATAAGGGAATAGTTAGGTTAAAGGGGACAGCCAATGGTATATAGATAGATGTACTACATAAGGGAATAGTTAGCTTAAAGGGGGCAGCCAATGGTATATAGATAGATGTACTACATAAGGGAATAGTTAGGTTAAAGGGGACAGCCAATGTTATATAGATAAATGCACATAGGAATAGTTAGAGGGTTGTAGAGTACAGCAAGTTATATATAAATAGATGTAAGAGACAGCTAGCATTTACAGACAGATGTACATAGAGCCATAGAGGGTACAGGCAGTGTTATATAGTTGTAAGTGTAGAGAAAGTGTTATATAGTTAGCACTAGGGTACATACAGTGTTATATAGTTGGGTGTAAGTATATAGCTAGTGTTATATAGTTAGCTGTAAGTGTACAGTGTTATATAGCTGTAAGTGTACAACCAGTGTTATATAGTTAGCTGTAGGGTACAGTGTCATATAGAGTAGTTAGTTAGCTGTAAGATACAGTGTCATACAGAGTAGTTAGCTGTAAGGTAGAGTGTCAAATAGAGTAGTTAGTTAGCTGTAGGGTACAGTGTCATACAGAGTAGCTAGCTGTAAGGTACAGTGTCATATAGAGTAGTTAGCTGTAAGATACAGTGTCAAATAGAGTAGTTAGCTGTAAGGTAGAGTGTCATATAGAGGAGTTAGTTAGCTGTAGGGTACAGTGTCATACAGAGTAGTTAGTTAGCTGTAGGCTACAGTGTCATATAGAGGAGTAGTTAGTTAGCTGTAGGGTACAGTGTCATACAGAGTATTTAGTTAGCTGTAAGGTACAGTGTCACATAGAGGAGTTAGCTAGCTGTAAGGTAGAGTGTCATATAGAGTAGTAGTTAATTAGCTGTAGGGTACAGTGTTATACAGAGGAGTTAGTTAGCTGTAAGGTAGAGTGTCATATAGAGTAGTTAATTAGCTGTAAGATACAGTGTCATATAGAGGAGTTAGTTAGCTGTAAGGTAGAGTGTCATATAGAGGTGATAGTTAGCTGTAGGGTACAGTGTCATATAGAGGAGTTAGTTAGCTGTAGGGTAGTGTCATATAGAGTAGTTGGTTAGCTGTAAGGTAGAGTGTCATATAGAGGAGTAGTTAGTTAGCTGTAAGGTACAGTGTCATACAGAGGAGTTAGTTAGCTGTAGGGTACAGTGTCATATAGAGTAGTTAGTTAGCTGTCAGGTACAGTGTCATATAGAGGAGTTAATTAGCTGTAGGGTACAGTGTCATATAGAGTAGTTAGTTAGCTGTCAGGTACAGTGTCATATAGAGGAGTTAATTAGCTGTAGGGTACAGTGTCATACAGAGTAGTTGGTTAGCTGTAAGGTAGAGTGTCATATAGAGTAGTTAGCTGTAAGGTACAGTGTCATATAGAGTAGTTAGCTGTAAGGTAGAGTGTCATATAGAGGAGTTAGTTAGCTGTAGGGTACAGTGTTATACAGAGGAGTGAGTTAGCTGTAGGGTACAGTGTCATATAGAGTAGTTAGTTAGCTGTAGGGTACAGTGCCATACAGAGTAGTTAGTTAGCTGTAGGGTACAGTGTCATATAGAGTAGTTAGCTGTAAGGTACAGTGTCATATAGAGTAATTAGTTAGCTGTAGGGTACAGTGTCATACAGAGTAGTTAGTTAGCTGTCAGGTACAGTGTCATATAGAGGAGTTAATTAGCTGTAGGGTACAGTGTCATACAGAGTAGTTGGTTAGCTGTAAGGTAGAGTGTCATATAGAGTAGTTAGCTGTAAGGTACAGTGTCATATAGAGTAGTTAGCTGTAAGGTAGAGTGTCATATAGAGGAGTTAGTTAGCTGTAGGGTACAGTGTTATACAGAGGAGTGAGTTAGCTGTAGGGTACAGTGTCATATAGAGTAGTTAGTTAGCTGTAGGGTACAGTGCCATACAGAGTAGTTAGTTAGCTGTAGGGTACAGTGTCATATAGAGTAGTTAGCTGTAAGGTACAGTGTCATATAGAGTAATTAGTTAGCTGTAGGGTACAGTGTCATACAGAGTAGTTAGTTAGCTGTCAGGTACAGTGTCATATAGAGGAGTTAATTAGCTGTAGGGTACAGTGTCATACAGAGTAGTTGGTTAGCTGTAAGGTAGAGTGTCATATAGAGTAGTTAGCTGTAAGGTACAGTGTCATATAGAGTAGTTAGCTGTAAGGTAGAGTGTCATATAGAGGAGTTAGTTAGCTGTAGGGTACAGTGTTATACAGAGGAGTGAGTTAGCTGTAGGGTACAGTGTCATATAGAGTAGTTAGTTAGCTGTAGGGTACAGTGCCATACAGAGTAGTTAGTTAGCTGTAGGGTACAGTGTCATATAGAGTAGTTAGCTGTAAGGTACAGTGTCATATAGAGTAATTAGTTAGCTGTAGGGTACAGTGTCATACAGAGTAGTTAGTTAGCTGTAAGGTAGAGTGTCATATAGAGGAGTTAGTTAGCAGTAGGGTACAGTGTCATATAGAGGAGTTAATTAGCTGTAGGGTACAGTGTCATACAGAGTAGTTAGTTAGCTGTCAGGTACAGTGTCATATAGAGGAGTTAATTAGCTGTAGGGTACAGTGTCATATAGAGTATTTAGTTAGCTGTAAGGTACAGTGTCATATAGAGTAGTAGTTAATTAGCTGTAGGGTACAGTGTCATACAGAGGAGTTAGTTAGCTGTAGGGTACAGTGTCATATAGAGTAGTTAGCTGTAAGGTAGAGTGTCATATAGAGTATTTAGTTAGCTGTAAGGTACAGTGTCATATAGAGGTGATAGTTAGCTGTAGGGTACAGTGTCATACAGAGGAGTTAGTTAGCTCTAGGGTACAGTGTCATATAGAGTAGTTAGCTGTAAGGCAGAGTGTCATATAGAGGATTTAGTTAACTGTAGAGTACAGTGTCATATAGAGTAGTTAGTTAGCTGTAAGGTACAGTGTCATATAGAGTAGTTAGTTATCTGTAGGGTACAGTGTCATATAGAGTAGTTAGTTATCTGTAGGGTACAGTGTCATATAGAGTAGTTAGTTAGCTGTAGGGTACTGTGTCATGCAGAGGAGTTAGTTAGCTGTAGGGTACAGTGTCATATAGAGTAGTTAGTTATCTGTAGGGTACAGTGTCATATAGAGTAGTTAGTTAGCTGTAGGGTACTGTGTCATATAGAGTAGTTAGTTATCTGTAGGGTACAGTGTCATATAGAGTAGTTAGTTAGCTGTAGGGTACTGTGTCATGCAGAGGAGTTAGTTAGCTGTAAGGTACAGTGTCATATAGAGTAGTTAGTTATCTGTAGGGTACAGTGTCATATAGAGTAGTTAGTTAGCTGTAGGGTACTGTGTCATATAGAGTAGTTAGTTATCTGTAGGGTACAGTGTCATATAGAGTAGTTAGTTAGCTGTAGGGTACTGTGTCATGCAGAGGAGTTAGTTAGCTGTAGGGTACAGTGTCATATAGAGTAGTTAGTTATCTGTAGGGTACAGTGTCATATAGAGTAGTTAGTTAGCTGTAGGGTACTGTGTCATGCAGAGGAGTTAGTTAGCTGTAGGGTACAGTGTCATATAGAGGAGTTAGTTAGCTGTAGGGTACACTGTCATATAGAGTAGTTAGTTAGCTGTAGGGTACACTGTCATATAGAGTAGTTAGTTAGCTGTAGGGTACAGTGTCATGCAGAGGAGTTAGCTGTAAGGTACAGTGTCATACAGAGTAGTTACTTAGCTGTAAGGTACAGTGTCATATAGAGTAGTTAGTTAGCTGTAAGGTACAGTGTCATATAGAGTAGTAGTTAGCTGTAAGGTACAGTGTCATATAGAGTAGTTAATTAGCTGTAGGGTACAGTGTCATATAGAGTAGTTAGTTAGCTGTCAGGTACAGTGTCATATAGAGGAGTTAATTAGCTGTAGGGTACAGTGTCATACAGAGGAGTTAGTTAGCTGTAAGGTAGAGTGTCATATAGAGTAGTTAGCTATAAGGTACAGTGTCATATAGAGTAGTTAATTAGCTGTAAGATACAGAGTCATATAGAGGAGTTAGTTAGCTGTAGGGTAGTGTCATATAGAGTAGTTGGTTAGCTGTAAGGTAGAGTGTCATATAGAGGAGTAGTTAGTTAGCTGTAGGGTACAGTGTCATATAGAGTAGTTAGTTAGCTGTAAGGTAGAGTGTCATATAGAGTAGTTGGTTAGCTGTAAGGTAGAGTGTCATATAGAGGAGTAGTTAGTTAGCTGTAGGGTACAGTGTCATATAGAGTAGTTAGTTAGCTGTAAGGTAGAGTGTCATATAGAGTATTTAGTTAGCTGTAGGGTACAGTGTCATATAGAGTAGTTAGCTGTAAGGTACAGTGTCATATAGAGTAGTTAGCTGTAAGGTAGAGTGTCATATAGAGGAGTTAGTTAGCTGTAGGGTACAGTGTTATACAGAGGAGTGAGTTAGCTGTAGGGTACAGTGTCATATAGAGTAGTTAGTTAGCTGTAGGGTACATTGTCATATAGAGTAGTTAGTTAGCTGTAAGGTACAGTGTCATATAGAGGAGTAGTTAGTTAGCTGTAGGGTACAGTGTCATATAGAGTAGTTAGTTAGCTGTAAGGTACAGTGTCATATAGAGTAGTTAGTTAGCTGTAGGGTACAGTGTCATATAGAGTAGTTAGTTAGCTGTAAGGTACAGTGTCATATAGAGGAGTAGTTAGTTAGCTGTAGGGTACAGTGTCATATAGAGTAGTTAGTTAGCTGTAGGGTACAGTGTCATACAGAGGAGTTAGTTAGCTGTAAGGTACAGTGTCATATAGAGTATTTAGTTAGCTGTAGGGTACAGTGTCATACAGAGTAGTTAGTTAGCTGTAGGGTACAGTGTCATACAGAGGAGTTAGTTAGCTGTAAGGTACAGTGTCATATAGAGTATTTAGTTAGCTGTAGGGTACAGTGTCATACAGAGTAGTTAGTTAGCTGTAAGGTAGAGTGTCATATAGAGTAGTTAGCTGTAAGGTAGAGTGTCATATAGAGGAGTTAGTTAGCTGTAGGGTACTGTGTCATGCAGAGGAGTTAGTTAGCTGTAGGGTACAGTGTCATACAGAGGAGTTAGTTAGCTGTAGGGTACAGTGTCATATAGAGTAGTTAGCTGTAAGGTACAGTGTCATATAGAGTAATTAGTTAGCTGTAGGGTACAGTGTCATACAGAGTAGTTAGTTAGCTGTAAGGTAGAGTGTCATATAGAGTAGTTAATTAGCTGTAAGATACAGAGTCATATAGAGGAGTTAGTTAGCTGTAGGGTAGTGTCATATAGAGTAGTTGGTTAGCTGTAAGGTAGAGTGTCATATAGAGGAGTAGTTAGTTAGCTGTAGGGTACAGTGTCATATAGAGTAGTTAGTTAGCTGTAAGGTAGAGTGTCATATAGAGTAGTTGGTTAGCTGTAAGGTAGAGTGTCATATAGAGGAGTAGTTAGTTAGCTGTAGGGTACAGTGTCATATAGAGTAGTTAGTTAGCTGTAAGGTAGAGTGTCATATAGAGTATTTAGTTAGCTGTAGGGTACAGTGTCATATAGAGTAGTTAGCTGTAAGGTACAGTGTCATATAGAGTAGTTAGCTGTAAGGTAGAGTGTCATATAGAGGAGTTAGTTAGCTGTAGGGTACAGTGTTATACAGAGGAGTGAGTTAGCTGTAGGGTACAGTGTCATATAGAGTAGTTAGTTAGCTGTAGGGTACATTGTCATATAGAGTAGTTAGTTAGCTGTAAGGTACAGTGTCATATAGAGGAGTAGTTAGTTAGCTGTAGGGTACAGTGTCATATAGAGTAGTTAGTTAGCTGTAAGGTACAGTGTCATATAGAGTAGTTAGTTAGCTGTAGGGTACAGTGTCATATAGAGTAGTTAGTTAGCTGTAAGGTACAGTGTCATATAGAGGAGTAGTTAGTTAGCTGTAGGGTACAGTGTCATATAGAGTAGTTAGTTAGCTGTAGGGTACAGTGCCATACAGAGTAGTTAGTTAGCTGTAGGGTACAGTGTCATACAGAGGAGTTAGTTAGCTGTAAGGTACAGTGTCATATAGAGTATTTAGTTAGCTGTAGGGTACAGTGTCATACAGAGTAGTTAGTTAGCTGTAAGGTAGAGTGTCATATAGAGTAGTTAGCTGTAAGGTAGAGTGTCATATAGAGGAGTTAGTTAGCTGTAGGGTACTGTGTCATGCAGAGGAGTTAGTTAGCTGTAGGGTACAGTGTCATACAGAGGAGTTAGTTAGCTGTAGGGTACAGTGTCATATAGAGTAGTTAGCTGTAAGGTACAGTGTCATATAGAGTAATTAGTTAGCTGTAGGGTACAGTGTCATACAGAGTAGTTAGTTAGCTGTAAGGTAGAGTGTCATATAGAGGAGTTAGTTAGCAGTAGGGTACAGTGTCATACAGAGGAGTTAGTTAGCTGTAGGGTACAGTGTCATATAGAGTAGTTAGCTGTAAGGTAGAGTGTCATATAGAGTATTTAGTTAGCTGTAAGGTACAGTGTCATATAGAGTAGTTAGCTGTAAGGTAGAGTGTCATATAGAGTATTTAGTTAGCTGTAAGGTACAGTGTCATATAGAGTAGTTAGCTGTAAGGTAGAGTGTCATATAGAGTATTTAGTTAGCTGTAAGGTACAGTGTCATATAGAGTAGTAGTTAATTAGCTGTAGGGTACAGTGTCATACAGAGGAGTTAGTTAGCTGTAGGGTACAGTGTCATATAGAGTAGTTAGCTGTAAGGTAGAGTGTCATATAGAGGATTTAGTTAGCTGTAAGGTACAGTGTCATATAGAGGTGATAGTTAGCTCTAGGGTACAGTGTCATATAGAGTAGTTAGTTAGCTGTAAGGCAGAGTGTCATATAGAGGAGTAGTTAGTTAGCTGTAGGGTACACTGTCATATAGAGGATTTAGTTAACTGTAGAGTACAGTGTCATACAGAGTAGTTAGTTAGCTGTAAGGTACAGTGTCATATAGAGTAGTTAGTTAGCTGTAAGGTACAGTGTCATATAGAGTAGTTAGTTATCTGTAGGGTACAGTGTCATATAGAGTAGTTAGTTATCTGTAGGGTACAGTGTCATATAGAGTAGTTAGCTGTAGGGTACAGTGTCATATAGAGTAGTTAGTTAGCTGTAGGGTACTGTGTCATGCAGAGGAGTTAGTTAGCTGTAAGGTACAGTGTCATATAGAGTAGTTAGTTAGCTGTAGGGTACACTGTCATATAGAGTAGTTAGTTAGCTGTAGGGTACACTGTCATATAGAGTAGTTAGTTAGCTGTAGGGTACAGTGTCATGCAGAGGAGTTAGTTAGCTGTAAGGTACAGTGTCATACAGAGTAGTTACTTAGCTGTAAGGTACAGTGTCATATAGAGTAGTTAGTTAGCTGTAAGGTACAGTGTCATATAGAGTAGTAGTTAGCTGTAAGGTACAGTGTCATATAGAGGAGTAGTTAGTTAGCTGTAAGGTACAGTGTCATATAGAGTAGTTAGTTAGCTGTAAGGAACAGTGTCATATAGAGTAGTTAGTTAGCTGTAAGGTAGAGTGTCATATAGAGTAGTAGTTAGTTGTAAGGGAGACAGGCAGTCTTTTAACGGATGAAATAGATAGTTTACTAGATATAATCTAGTCAATTTGTTTCTATTACATTGGTGACATAATTATTTCTGTGGTATTATTACCAATAAGAGATGCATATTTCATTGGTATGGCTACCAATCTGGTGGTTATATATTACAGAGGTGCATATTTCAGTATGTCCACCATGGCTGTGAGGTGGCCAGTCTGTGGGTCCCATTTGCTCATAATAGTGAGAGATGGTAGAGTGGAGAGACGGAGGCAATGACAGTGGGAGTTTGGCTCTGATCTGGTGTAAGTGTATATGTCTCACGGGCATGCACTCACTCTAGATATATCCAGGACTAGGTTATCTAGTATATTCAATCCTTTTTGTTTACAAAAGGCTAAGATGCAGTTTGAGGGGGATTTGGCTGCTATTTCTTTCAAGCAGGTTAACAGACTGTGTAGCGCAGGCATGTCAAACTGAGGGTCCCCCGAGGACCACATGGGTCACATATGTGTTGTCTGAGGGCCACATACGACAACTAAATACGCACATTACAACACAGTTTTTAAATTTTATATTACAAAGATAAAACATGCTCGCGCTGTAAATTTTATTAAGTAATGTATTTGTATATACATGTTTACACACACACACGTATATATATATATATATATATATATATATATATATATATATATATATATATATACGCACCCACGCATGTGTGTATATGTGTTACCAGTAAGCACGGTAGAACGGATCAACAACAAAGTTTAGTAACCATGAAATCCCGACTTCTCTCCTGTGTGTGCATCTTTGGCGACGACTCTAGACTATTCAAGAAATTTCAGTTGGATTGCGTAATGTTTGTATTAAAATAGAATAAAATAATTACATAGCAATAGTAGAGGAAAGTTGGGAGTGAGCGCCATTCTCTACACCCGAATCTAGGTGGTACAGAAGGGAGCGACAGACTCTACACCCCAGTCTAAGGTGGTATATCACAGCTGCGACCCCGCGGATAAATAGGCGACGGCATTGCGGCAGAGAAACATCGACACTACCAGCTGCATCAGCCATTCCACTTCACGGGGAACTGTTTCCTCAGGCGGGATATACTCAATTCCTCCTAATTTTGTGAAGGAGAGCGGCGGTTCGGGGAACGAGGATAGCAGAGGTCTCGACGACGGCGACCCAACACGAAAAAGAAGCGGTCAGTCAGGTCACCCGGTATTTCACTATCTTTCCCTCCTCAGTTGTTACAAACGGCAGTTCCGATTTGTGACTTCTATTTGAAATTAGGGAGACTTTACGGAAACCCATCATACGAAGTGTATCCTGTAATTGAAAGGGCCAGTTGATTCTGACTGAGAATTACATTAGGGTACACGTGTTTGTGAAATATTACTCAATCAATAATTCAACGAGTAAAGTAGTCTAGTTCGGTTGATTGAACGACTGGAATACTCAGGTCGAAACCGATGAAGATCCCTTTCATTTTTTTTTTTACTATAACCAGTAACAAAACTGTCCCTTCTATCGCAGATGATGACTTAACTGGCTGACTTCTTTAGTCAAGCATAAAACCAATCAGTTTATCCATCAACACCACCACTACCGCCACTACTACTACTACTACTATTGCTACTGCTATTGTTACTACTATTACTACTACTATTACTACTACTGCTGTTACTACTACTACTAGTGCTGCTGCGGCTGTTACTACTACTACTACTACCAGCCCTACCTTCCCTCATTGACTACGACATCTCACCCCCCAACCCGTCTTTAAAACAACAATAACAAAACAGTAATTGCCATGCTCTCTTATTTTGCCAAGCACCTACAGATGATCATCTCTATACCGCTTATTCTCTAGCATGTCGACCGACCGAAACAATTCTCAGCAAGATATATATCATGCTGTTATTCCGTTGGCTTCATTCTCCCATTAGATCTTTTATATTTTTATAACACTTATCTCTCTCTCTCTCTCTCTCTCTCTCTCTATATATATATATATATATATATATATATATATACACACGATTTCATATAAAAAACCTTGCAAAACAAATACATCCCCGCTATATATATATATATATTTATATATTTATATTTACCGAACTGCTATTCTATTAATATATCTTTCTCTCTCTTTCTCTCCTGCAATCTATTTATATGCATGTGTGTTGTCTCATTCTATCTGCTCTCTTTTACAGTTCTACAGTACATACGTACATAGAGACATATACATACATGTTACATATACATCTGTAGAATCAGAATCTGTCGTTCTCATTTTAACTCTTTAACATTGCAACGAGGTAAACCGGTCTTTCTCATTATTTCGTTCTTTCTTCTGTCTCTCTCTGAGAGGTCTGTGGGTGACTACTTTCCTATCTCGTGACGATTTTCATTAAACTCCGTGTCGAGAAGTAGGAGGAAAGAGAGAAAGAAGAGAGTAAATATTAAAGGACATTTATATCTATCTATCTATATATATATATATATATACATATACGCACACATACATACATTCTATCTTTCTCTCTCATTCAGCGACAAACATAGAAAGAAGCGTACGCTCTTTCATTCAGACTCACTCATTTTTTTTATCATATCATCAACCATAGGCGGTCAGAGAGACAGCTGCTCAACACCCACCGCATATATATTTATATATATATTAAAGATAATAATTGTATATATAAAAAAATCGTGTCGGTTTTATTGCCGGGATTCCCCTCGTGTATATCATAACTTAACTGTAAAGGCAATAGCAGTTGGTCTGCTGCGGATTTCTACATGTGTCTCTCTCTCCCTCTCTTACCAATCTGTCAATAACTTTACCTTCCTACCTACCAAGATACCTGTTAAAATGTCCTTTTCGTGTAGCCTTCGGTATTGATGGATTCTCCCCTCCCCAGTCTCTTCTACCTGCTAAAAAAAGAAATCCATATTTATAAGCACCACTGACATAATTAAAAAAAATGTCATACATCTGGACAAATTAACTGGACCTGTTTATCTGGATTAAAATTTCATGTTAATCACCAGAGGTCGGAGTTCCTTCAAAAACAAAACCTCTTATAACAACAAAAAAACAACAACAATACAGCGGATAGATAAAACAATAGGGATCATCTGTAGTGAAAGGGGGTCATCTGACGACGTTTCTTGTTTAACCATATCATTTGGAACTGTTATCCACAGGGAACTACCGTAACAGCATCGACATACATGAATGAAGCTTTAAAAGGGTTAGTGCGTTTGACGAATTCTTACTAATTCTTCCCCTTTCCATCTCATCTTTTTACCCAAGTCATTTCCAGGATTCCATGTCCTACATGTCACCCGTTCACTTAACCAGTGCCGAAATCCCTGAAGGTGTGATAAACTTGTAAGTCCATGCCGAAAGAGATGGTCCGAGAACATGCGACACATTCCCTTCTAAGAATTGAACTAATTAACACGTTCGTAGTTCTTTTCAACCCTCCCCCTTCATATACTCACACACAAAACTGACCCTACACCGATCGACTGTATCCTTAATTTTCATATTTTCCGAGGGCTCTTGATTTATCATTTGATATATATATATATATATATATATATATATATATATATATATACCGTATATATATTTTGATATCCTTCAAACCAGCCTCGGCTTTAGAGAGCCCTGTTTCAAACCAGGCACTTCTCTCTGGTGCCACCGTTCATCTTTATATATATATATATATATATGTATATGTATGCACGCACGCAACCCAACTAAAAGAATTTGTTGGCTATCTCTTAAGGATTTACTGTTATTTAAACTAAACTATCCGAAACGAAATCATTTTGGGACCAGATATACGCAGGGAATATGTTCTACCAAATCCGGTAAGTATCTTTTAATAATATGAGTAATAATTATCATTATATTGATCGCAAGTATGGTGTTGTTGAAATTTCACGTTTTCTTTCCCGGTTTTTAACAGACATATTCGTTATTATCATCAATCAAACCAATTCGCATCCTATTTGGTTTATTTTTTACCATTGGAGATAATTAGTTTTCCGTTTTTATTGGCGTGTATGTAGGGACATAAAGAGAACGGCATGAACATCACAACTTACTTTTTTCTCTATCTAGCTCGATGCTTCATGCTTGTAAGAGATTTACCCGTTTCATCAATGAAACGATTGGAATTCATGTATATATGATCGTATCTGTATGTGTGTAAGATGTATGAAAAAAAAAACCGTCAGCTTTCTATCAGTAAAAAAAAAGTAAACAGCACTTGTTAAATTTAAAAAAAAAAATGTTATCGCGAAACTCTGCTTCGTTATTACAGCATCTATTTTACATTAAAAAAAAATTGAATTTCTTCCACAATTTCCCGTAGAATCTCCGTTTCTTTATTTCTACCTACTACCGTTCGTCTCAACTGGTGCTTCACATGTTTCTCTCTCTATCTTTCTGTCTATCTCTATCTGTGTTTAACTATCGTTTCATATACACTCAACAGATCTATCACTTCTTATACACTAAATAGATCTACTTCTCTATCTGTGTCTATCACTTTATATACACTTAACAGATCTACCTATCTATCTGTCTATCACTTCTTATATACTTAATAGATCTACCTCTCTATCTGTGTCTTCACTTTATATACACTTAACAGATCTATCTCTCTATCTATCTGTCTATCACTTCTTATATACTTAATAGATCTACCTCTCTATCTATGTCTATCACTTCTTATACACTTAATAGATCTACCCCTCTACAGCGAATATTCTACAGAACGCAAAAATGCGAAATGAGGAACAAAGCGACGTATTATTTAAATTAAACTGCGAACCGGTATTACTTTTAATTTACCTGAGAATAATTGGTATTTAGAACACCTAAACATTCTCACATGTTTGCTGTGTCAATTAAACACACTCGCTCTCAAACAAATTTACACTCCTTTGGTAAAAAATCTAAACATCGTCACTGAACGAGAAAAATAAATTAAGACTAGAGCTATATCTACATAAACTTGTATTCTGAACCAGTTTACCAAATGTTTTTTTACCATCTAAATTAACAAATACCTTACACATCTCACATATTTCCCCCCTCGACGTATCTAAAGAAGACATACAAAAAAAAGAGATAGGGACGAAAGCAACAGATCTATATTTCTAAATTTCGTTAGTTACTTACATAAATCGGAACGGAAGCAATTCTACCATCAGAAGCTATAATTATATTTCAAATTAAATTTGTTCGCGATTTTTAACCCCTTTTCTTTTAAAAATATAAAAATATTATATATATTTATTTATTAACATTCAAACACGCTATTTTTAGTAAGAACTACGAACAGATTATCTAAAATACTCTCCATGATCACACATACACACACACACACAAATGGATTCTACAGGACTAGAATTGTTTCATTCGAAGGAAATCATTGTATACACATTACAAATGTATTGAGTACCTTACTGTGGTTACCCCCGATTAAACCCAGGACTCTCTCCCCCTATCTCTCACACACAACAAAACACATACAAACACATGTATATCACGCACAATGTATGTAAATATATGTATATGTATGCATATATATATGTATTTGTATATATATATATGTATACATAAATATATATATGTATACATAAATATATATATGTATATATACAATATATTAATAAATGGAAACTATATTTATAAAACCATATTTATTTTATTATATATATTTCAAGGGCAACCAAGGCAAATTATGGTGCGCTTTCATCAGATGAAATACAAATTTGTTTTATAAATAAATATTGACATACCCGGAAAAAAGACAACCTTAACGGTTGGAGCTTCCTATAGCTTCACTATCCAGGAAGCTCCAACCGTTAAGGTTGTCTTTTTTCCGGGTATGTCAATATTTATTTATAAAACAAATTTGTATTTCATCTGATGAAAGCGCACCATAATTTGCCTTGGTTGCCCTTGAAATATATATAATAAAATAAATATGGTTTTATAAATATAGTTTCCATTTATTAATATATTGTGTATTTACTCCACTAACTTGTTGAGTGCTTTATATCAATTATAAAAATGTTTAAGCTTGTTGAATCCCAACAAATTAAATATAACCTCTGTATATATATATATATATATATATATATATATATATATATATATATGCATTTATAAATATATGTATATTATATAAGTATATCATCATCATCGTTTTACGTCCACCTTCCACGCTAGCATGGGTATGTAAGTATATATATATATATACTATATATATATATATATATGTGTGTGTGTGTGTGTGTGTGTGTGTGTGTGTGTGTGTGTGTGTGTATATATACATGTGCGTGTGTGTGTGTATATATATATATATACACATACACAATTAAACCCATTCTGTATGAGCAAGACACGGTCACTTGATCTTGTCTCACAATGTCACAACTCGTCTAACCCATGCTAACATGGAAAATGGACGTTAAACGATGATGATAATACACACACACACACACACACATATATATACAACACAGGGTTGTAAGTAGGTCTTACAATCACTTATTATATTTCCATCAGTGTTTATTTCATTATTCTAGCATTTCACTTGATTAATACCAGTTATATATTTGGGTCGATTCCAAATGATCCCCACCCCATACACCAAATATTTAAAGAATGCTTCCCAGTACCCCAAATATAACATATTGTAATATAATATATGTATACATTTGTATGTATATGTATATATATATATATATATATATACAGTTATGTAATAAACAACATAAGATCATTATTTCATTTACCAATGGTTATAAAATAATAAATATTTTTTCTGATGTATGTATGTGTATATGTATATATGTGCATGTATGTATGTATGTGTGTATATATATATATATATATATAGTGGTCGTTACAGTGCCATGATAAAGGGCTCACAGTAAAATGGTTGGCGTTAGGAAGGGCATCCAGCCGTAGAAGCCAAGCCAGAAACAGTTCTGTATGAGCAAGACACGGTCACCTAACCTGAATTGACTCAGTTGGGACAACCCATCGAAGTTATGCTAGCGTGGAAAATAGACAATGATGATTATGATATATATGTGTATATATATGTGTGTGTGTGTGTGTGTGTGTGTGTATATATATATATATATATATATACATGTGTATGTATATATATATATATATATATATATATATATATATATATATATATATACATGTGTATGTATTTATGCATGTATATACACACACACACACACACACATATACATAGAGGTTACCATGTAAACAAACTCCGTAGGTGTGGGCTAACTGCCCAAATTTTTTTCTCTCCTTTATTTCATCTCTTTCCTTTCCATGATACCCACCCTCTTTACCAAAGAAGGACTTGGGTCAAAAAGTCAACAATAGCTTTTTTTAACCTTCTCAGCATCAAACAAATAATTTCAATTGTTATTTCTGCACTCTACAGAATGTCCTGAAGAGACCTCTTGATCCTTTGTTTGGCAAGTTTTCTATGGCCGGATGTTTCTGTCTGTTAGCAAACACTTTATAATAATGTGGTTTTTATCATGGTACCCAACACTAATCCGTCAGCATTTAAACCGGCCATAGCCGGCCAGAATTTTCTCACCTTTTACTGCTCAAATTGGCTGTGACCGGCTGCTCATACTGATGTTAAGGTATTGTTCTCAAAATAAATAATATCAAAATCTCATAGATTCGATATTATGTGAGATAATTATGTAAGATAAAGCCTTAACCGTGAAAATACAATAGTATATATAGAGTAATGTATATGCTAAGGGTTAAGGAGGATGTCGGGACTTTGACATAATTGAAGACTTCTCTCAATTTTTTTCTCACAAGTTTTCTATGGCTAAATGTCTCTTTCTGTTAGCCACCACTTTATAGAGTGTACAGTGGGTGGTGTTTTATCGTGGTACCCAACATTAAGGAGGTTGCTGTGACCATGACACGACTGAAGTCTTTTCTCAACAGTTTTCTGGCAAGTTTTTTTTTGTTTTATATATAGCTGAATGCCTCTCCTGTAAAGTGGTTATGTAGGTGTCACGATAAAAAGCACCCAACCCACACTGTAAAGTGGTTGTGTAGGTGTCATGACAAAAAGCACCCAGTCCACACTGTAAAATGGTTGTGTAGGTGTCACGATAAAAAGCACCCAACCCACACTGTAAAGTGGTTGTGTAGGTGTCATGACAAAAAGCACCCAGTCCACACTGTAAAGTGGTTGTGTAGGTGTCATGACAAAAAGCACCCAGTCCACACTAAATGTGGTTGGCATTAGGAAGAGCATCTAACCACAGAAACCTAGCCAAAATCAGTTTTGTATGAGTAAGACATGGTCATCTGATCTGGCTTGTCTCACAATTGGACAACTTATCTAGCCTATGCTATCATGGAAAAATGGACATTAAACGGTGATGATGATGATGATTGCAAAAATGGCAGAACAAAATACCACAAGGCATTGTATCTGACCCACTAACAGTAATGTCAGCACCTCCTTCTCCAATCTCCCACATCTGTTCCTTTGGACTAATTGAAATGTCACTCCAGGTAGAGTCGCTACTTCTCTGAATTGAGAGATCACAGCTCCGGTACTATGAGCATGTGGTTAGAATGTCTCGGGAAAGAATTGCTGGATTAATTTTACGGGCAAAACCAATCAACAGGAGACTCAGGAATAGACTCCGCATAAGATTGTTGGATAACATCCATCAGCTTGGCTTATTCTCATTTGGGGATCCAGCCAGGTCAATTAAAGACTGTTGCTTCTAACAGGACCCACTGCAAGGAGTGTTTGAAGACTCTTCCTTCCATGGGGCTAGGCTGATTTCGCTTGGGGATCCAGCCAGGTCAGTTAAAGACTGTTGCTTCTGACAGGATCCGTTGGAAGGAGTTTTTGAGGACTCTGCCCTCCACAACCCTTTCAGGAATAAGTGCGCGAAGAAGAAGGTTGATCTCAAAGAGCCAGAACTAATACTGCAAATCATTTTTTTTTCTTTTCGTTTCTATGCTCTAATAACTCTGCCAAATCCACTGTTTTAAAATATACAGCATGCCTTAATGGTACACCAGTCCACATATACACTTGCTTTTGTAAGATGTCCACAGAAATACATTATATATTCCTGTACCTAGTATTATATATATAGGAAAGGTCGATAGAGAAAGAAATGTAAACAGACTGGAACAAAAGATTCATATAAATTGTTGTTGTTGTTAATATTTGATTGAGCTCAATCCGACCATGACCATCACATCAGTATTTTCTATCCTCCATGTAAACAAGAGTGCCAGCTAGAGATATATAGGTTTAGATACTCTGTCAATCCGACCATGACCACCACAACAGTTAGAGATATATAGGTCTAGATACCCTGTCAATCCGACCATGACCACCACAACAGTACTTTCTATCCTCCATGTAAACAAGAGTGCCAGCTAGAGATATATAGGTCTAGATACTCTGTCAATCCGACCATGACCACCACAACAGTACTTTCTATCCTCCATGTAAACAAGAGTGCCAGCTAGAGATATATAGGTCTAGATACTCTGTCAATCCGACCATGACCACCACAACAGTACTTTCTATCCTCCATGTAAACAAGAGTGCCAGCTAGAGAGATATAGGTCTAGATACTCTGTCAATCCGACCATGACCACCACAACAGTACTTTCTATCCTCCATGTAAACAAGAGTGCCAGCTAGAGAGATATAGGTCTAGATACTCTGTCAATCCGACCATGACCACCACAACAGTACTTTCTATCCTCCATGTAAACAAGAGTGCCAGCTAGAGAGATATAGGTCTAGATACTCTGTCAATCCGACCATGACCACCACAACAGTACTTTCTATCCTCCATGTAAACAAGAGTGCCAGCTAGAGAGATATAGGTCTAGATACTCTGTCAATCCGACCATGACCACCACAACAGTACTTTCTATCCTCCATGTAAACAAGAGTGCCAGCTAGAGAGATATAGGTCTAGATACTCTGTCAATCCGACCATGACCACCACAACAGTACTTTCTATCCTCCATGTAAACAAGAGTGCCAGCTAGAGATATATAGGTCTAGATAAGCACACACTTAGACAATGGCGACGACGGCTGATGTATCGGTGACAATGACACTCCTTTGAAGAAAATGAAAAAATCTTGTTAGGATTCTTAATTTCCCGGATTCATTTCTTATATTACACTTACGGCGTCGATAAAATAAAGTACCAGTAATGCACTGGGGTCGATTTAATTGATTTTCCCTTCCCCCAAATTGCTGGCCTTGTGCCTATATAAGAAACCATTATTATTGGCAGTACCGGGTGGATTGGCAGTATCGGTGGAGAGTTGGACACCATGCTTTACAGCATAGAGTTACGCCCCTTTATGGTCTGAGTTCAAATCTTACCGAGGTTAACTTTACCTTTCATCCTTACGAGGTCGATAAAATAAAGTACCAGTAATACACTGGGGGGGGGGGGGGCATTTAATCAACTTTTCCTTTCCTCCAAATAATGGTTTCTTATATAGGCACAAGGCCAGCAATTTTGGGGGGAGGGGAAAGTCGATAAAATCGACACCAGTGTGTGACTGGTACTTTATTTTATCGACCCCGTAAGGATGAAAGGCAAAATTAACCTCGGCGAGATTTGAACTCAGAATGGCAAGGGCAGTAACTCTATGCTGCAAAGCATGGCGTCCGACCCTCTACCGATACTGCCAATCCACCGCCTTAATAATATTAAGTAAACCTACTACAGCCAGTAGGCACCTCTAACAAAAATACACCCCCCGTCCCACTACTCCCACCCCATCCACACCACCCCTTTCAATGCGAAGTTATGTTGGTGTCACAACATCCAGTTCGAAATAAATGAGGTCGTGTAGGTGTCACGACAAAAAAACACACAGTCAACGCTGTAATGTGGCCGTGTAGGTAACACGGTAAAAACCTCCCAGTCCACACTGTAAACGTGGTTGGTGTTAGGAAGGGCATCCAGCCGTAGAAAACCTGCCAGACAGTCCTATACGAGCAAGACAACCAATCTTGCCTCAAGTGGGGAAAACTCCCGTCCAAACCCATGCTAGCTTGGAAGATGGACGTTAAACGATGATATCCTTGCTCTCTCTGTCTGTCTCTCCTCCCACTCATGTCTGGTTTATAACTGGCAGATTATGAATGGCAAACCTGTTTCAGATTCATTTGAGAGATGGAGAGATCTAGTTGTTGATACTACTACTACTACTACTACTAGTATTGCTGCTACTACTACTACTACTACTACTACTACTAGTATTGCTGCTACTACTACTACTACTACTACTACTACTACTACTACTACTATTACTACTACTACTACTACCACCTGTGTTACCAGTAGTATTTTTCTACATTACTATAACCACCACCTCCAACTGTTACTCCCACTACTATCACCACCACTACCATGACCACAATCATTAGGGGGTGAGCGGGGATGGCAGGTGTGTGGGTTTTAGTTGACCTTGTTATGAACCCATGGAGAGAGAAGGCTGACCACATTCATATAGTATACATATAGTGTACATATAGTGTTGTCTTGTTAGTATTTAACCCTTACCACCACTGATCAACCATCATCTAAGCTGCCCTATCCCAAAGGCATTCCAAACGTGACCATCCCATAATTCTCTCCCACCCACTACAGGAGCATGGCACCCAGCACTACATTATTCAATGTGTCCTTTTCTTTTTTCTAAAAAGGTTAGGTTGTGATATGAGGGAGATTTGGTTCCTATTTCTAGCATGTCAAACGTCTGCATACAGGTATATGTGGCCTCTAGTTAAGTCCTTTTCTAAAAAGGTTAGATTGTGAAATGAGGGAGATTTGGTTCCTATTTCTAGCATGTCAAACGTCTGAATACAGGTATATGTGGCCTCTAGTTTAGTCCTTTTCTAAAAAGGTTAGGTTGTGAAATGAGGGAGATTTGGTTGCTATTTCTAGCATGTCAAAGTCTGAATACAGGTATATGTGGCCTCTAGTTTAGTCCTTTTCTAAAAAGGTTAGGTTGTGAAATGAGGGCGATTTGGTTGCTATTTCTAGCATGTCAAACGTCTGAATACAGGTATATGTGGCCTCTAGTTTAGTCCTTTTCTAAAAAGGTTAGGTTGTGAAATGAGGGAGATTTGGTTGCTATTTCTAGCATATCAAACGTCTGCATACAGGTATATGTGGCCTCTAGTTAAGTCCTTTTCTAAAAAGGTTAGGTTGTGAAATGAGGGAGATTTGGTTGCTATTTCTAGCATGTCAAACGTCTGAATACAGGTATATGTGGCCTCTAGTTTAGTCCTTTTCTAAAAGGGTTAGGTTGTGATATGAGGGAGATTTGGTTCCTATTTCTAGCAAGTCAAACGGCTGAATACAGGTATATGTGGCCTCTAGTTTAGTCCTTTTCTAAAAGGGTTTAGGATGTGATATGAGGGAGATTTGGTTGCTATTTCTAGCAGGTCAAACGGCTGAATACAGGTATATGTGGCCTCTAGTTTAGTCCTTTTCTAAAAGGGTTAGGATGTGATATGAGGGATATTTGGCTTCTATTTCAAGGCCAACAATTTTAAAGGAGAGAAAAGTCGATTAAATCGACCCCAGTGTGTCACTGGTACTTTATTTTATCGACCCTGTAAGGATGAAAGGCAAAGGTAACCTCGACAGGATTTGAACTCAGACTGTAAAGTACCATAACTATATACCACAAAGCATGTCGTCTGATGCTCTACTGATACTGCCAATCCACCGTTTGTTTAAACTTAAGGAACACTCCAGATCTGAGTGTTGAGTGGAGGTAGAGGGCTTATGAGTGGAGAGGAATGGTTGTGAAGTGTGTGTGGGGGTGGGTTGTGAAGTGGAGTAAGATGTTAGTGGTTCCTGATCACTTGTTATGTAACAGGCATAACATAGTCTCTGACATACACATTAATTAGTTAATTAGTTCACACACTCACACACAAGCCAATCATACACACACAGGCACACATGCCAGTCACACACACACATCACTATCCACACACACACACACACACACACCACTTACTCCGCCACCCACACCACACAGCTATTTCTATACATTAGAATTTTTTTGTTTTTAATAACAAAATTAACTGCTAATTAAAAGTAGTAACAACACTTACACACACACACACACACACACACACACACACACACACAAATATCCACAACCAATACAATCATATATAGATGGACACACATACACACCCATTCATTCCATATTTGGACATGGTTTCTATAGTTGGATGCCCTTCCTAACACCAACCACTTTACAGAGTGTACTGGGTGTATTTGATCAAGTCACCAATACTAGAGTGGTTGTCATGTACTCTGCAAGATTGAAGTGTTCTTTCTATTCTGTATAGTCTTCATTTGACCATCAACAACTTTACAGAGTGTATCATCATCATTGTACGTCCGCTTTTCCTTGCTTGGGTGTATTTTATTGTGGCACCAACTCTAGAGTGGTTGTCAGGTACTCTGCAAGATCGAAGAGTTCTATTCTGTATTGCCACCATTTGATCATTAGACACTTTATAGAGTGTATTTTATTGTGGTGCCAACTCTAGAGTGGTTGTCAGGTACTCTGCAAGATCGAAGAGTTCTATTCTGTATTGCCTCCATTTGATCATTAGACACTTTATAGAGTGTATTTTATTGTGGCACCAACTCTAGAGTGGTTGTCAGGTACTCTGCAAGATCGAAGAGTTCTATTCTGTATTGCCTCCATTTGATCATTAGACACTTTATAGAGTGTATTTTATTGTGGCACCAACTCAAGAGTGGTTGTCAGGTACTCTGCAAGATCGAAGAGTTCTATTCTGTATTGCCTCCATTTGATCATTAGACACTTTATAGAGTGTATTTTATTGTGGTGCCAACTCTAGAGTGGTTGTCAGGTACTCTGCAAGATCGAAGAGTTCTATTCTGTATTGCCTCCATTTGATCATTAGACACTTTATAGAGTGTATTTTATTGTGGTGCCAACTCTAGAGTGGTTGTCAGGTACTCTGCAAGATCGAAGAGTTCTATTCTGTATTGCCTCCATTTGATCATTAGACACTTTATAGAGTGTATTTTATTGTGGTGCCAACTCTAGAGTGGTTGTCAGGTACTCTGCAAGATCGAAGAGTTCTATTCTGTATTGCCTCCATTTGATCATTAGACACTTTATAGGGTGTATTTTATTGTGGTGCCAACACTAGAGTGGTTGTCAGGTACTCTGCAAGATCGAAGAGTTCTATTCTGTATTGCCTCCATTTGATCATTAGACACTTTATAGAGTGTATTTTATTGTGGCACCAACTCTAGAGTGGTTGTCAGGTACTCTGCAAGATCGAAGAGTTCTATTCTGTATTGCCTCCATTTGATCATTAGACACTTTATAGAGTGTATTTTATTGTGGTGCCAACTCTAGAGTGGTTGTCAGGTACTCTGCAAGATCGAAGAGTTCTATTCTGTATTGCCTCCATTTGATCATTAGACACTTTATAGGGTGTATTTTATTGTGGTGCCAACACTAGAGAAGTTGACTTGGACTTGGCAAGACTGAAGACCCTTGTCTACACTGTATTGTTTCAATTCGATTGCAACCACTTTACAGAGTGTACTGGGTGTATTTCGTCATGTCATCAGCACTAGAGGAGTTGACAGTCCTCGCTACACAGTATTGTCTTCATCTAATTGCCAGCCACTTTACAGAGTATACTGGGTGTATTAGACGGTGTTACCAACACTGAAAAGACAGTGGTGGTGGTGGTGGTGGGGTCTTTAACATACAACACACAGCATATATAACTAAATAAGTGTACTGCCTGTAAATTTAGCCTGGCACTGTACCATTCCTGTTAATTCATCTGTATTGATTAGGCTTTACCTCAGTATTGATTTCGTACTTCTGCACCAGAACCATAGCATGTTATTTCATTATTTAGTATTTAACTTTACTAGATGGTAGATTATTCAGTCCTCCGATCTAAAAACCTACATTCTCATCAAACTCTAAACCTATTTAACAGTATATATATATATATATTTATATATATATAGTAGTATATATATATATATATATATATATATTTATATATATATATATATATATATATATATAGTAGTATATATATATATAGTAGTGTATATATATATATATAGTAGTGTATATATATATATATATAGTAGTGTATATATATATATATAGTAGTGTATATATATATATATAGTAGTGTATATATATATATATAGTAGTGTATATATATATATATAGTAGTATATATATATATATACACAGTAGTATATATATATATATATAGTAGTATATATATATATATATATATATATATAGTAGTATATATATATATATAGTAGTATATATATATATATATATATATATATAACGAAGGAAATGTGGTAAGGAACCAGATGGACCATAACACACCAAAGTACTCAATACTTAGGGTAGTAGAGTGGGTAATAGGAACAAGTATGACCCCTACTCGTTCCTATATATATATATATATATATATTGTAGTATATATATATATATATATATTGTAGTATATATATATATATATATTGTAGTATATATATATATATATATTGTAGTATATATATATATATATATTGTAGTATATATATATATATATATATATATATATATATATATATATTGTAGTATATATATATATTGTAGTATATATATATATATATATATATATATATATATATATATATCCTGGGACGAGCTGATAAACTCCGACCTCACACACTTACACCTCTCCAAGACAATGTCACTGGACCGAGACCTTTGGCGGTACTCAGTAATAGAGAAGACCCGCCTTACCTAAATACATAGTAAAACCTACTACAGTCAGTAGGCATCTCTAACAAAATACACCCCCGTCACACCACCCCCACACCAGCCACACCACCCCCTTCTATGTAAAGTTATGTTGGTGCCACACCATCCAGGCCGAAACAAATGAGATCGTGTAGGTGTCACGACAAAAAAACACACAGTCCACGCTGTAATGTGGCCGTGTAGGCAACACGGTAAAAACCTCCCAGACCCACACTGTAAATGTGGTTGGTGTTAGGAAGGGCATCCAGCTGTAGAAAACCCGCCAGACAGTCCTATGCGAGCAAGACAACCACTCTTGCCTCAAGTGGGAAAACCCCCGTCCAAACCCATGCAAGCGTGGAACACGGACGCTAAACCTGATGATGATGATGATGATGATGATATATATATTGTAGTATATATATATATATATATATTGTAGTATATATATATATATATATATTGTAGTATATATTTTTATATATTGTAGTATATATATATATATATATATATATATATATATATTGTAGTATATATTTTTATATATGTAGTATATATATATATTGTAGTATATATTTTTATATATGTAGTATATATATATATATATATTGTTGTATATATTTTTATATATGTAGTATATATATTGTAGTATATATATATAATAATTGTTTCTACGTTAGGCACAAGACCAGCAATTACCCAGTGCATTACTGGTACTTTATTTTATCGAATAAAACCAGGACGAGTGGTTACTCATTCATTACGTTTATTGATTAATGATGCGCGTTTC
>CAXHJY010000142.1:67500-75000 GCA_964016885.1 Eledone cirrhosa
CTGTAGAGTGTATCTATATATCTATATATCATTAAAATATACTATAGCCCATATATCACTATATAATACTCTAGTGTATATATATCACTATATATTGTAAGAGTATATATATATAATCAGTATATATTGTAAGAGTATATATATATATCAGTATATATCACTATATATATATAATATACTGTAGTACATATATCATCTCATATGTATTGTCAAACAATAGAGTACAGTTTCCTCCGACTTTGTTTTTATTTTTTTATTTTTCAAAACAGGAAGTGCCCTCTGTGGAATGTCATAAAAAACACTTGTTTATTTCATTTTAAAAAAAAAAAAAACCAAAACAAAGAATTCCAGTTTATTAAAATAGAATTTTCTTTTATTCTTTTAGTCATTGGACTAAAGCCATGCTAAGGCATTGCCTTCAAAGATTTTTTTTTTCTCAAGTACACCCCACCCTCAGTACTTTGTTTGTCTGGTAATTATTTTAATGAGTTTGAGCTGTGTATGAGATAAATGGCCGAGTTGACCTTAGCATCAGGGAGTGAAACACAGAGTGGCTGCTACGTGGTACATTGTGTGTGTGTTTATTTTAACACTTTCATTTTATTAACTCTTTAGCATTTAAACCAGCCATATCCAGCCAGAATTCTCTCACCTCTTTCTGTTCAAACTGGTCGTAACCAGTCAATCATACTTATATTAAGGTATTGTTCTCAAAATAAATATGAAAATCTCATAGATTTGATATTATGTGAGATAATTATGTAAGATAAAGCCTTTACCACACAAATACAATAGTAAATATGGAGTATTGTAAATGCTGAAGGGTTAAAGCATCCTTGCCAATCATCATCATTTAATGTCTGCTCACCATGCTGGCATGTGTTGAACAGGTTGTCACAGTCTGAGCTGAGATGGGTTGGAGCAACTACATCTGGTTTATATATTTCATCTATGGCTGGATGCCCTTCCTAATGCAACCAATACACCCTTTACAGAAGGTACTGGCTGTGTTTTTGTGGTACCAGTACTATCACATGGTAGTGTATATCTATTTACAACCCCATGTTAGTGTATATATATTTACAACCTCAGAGTTGGTGTAAATCTATTTACAGCCCATTTTAGTGTATATATATTTACAATCTCAGCATTAGTGTGTATATATTTACAACCTCATTGTGTGTGTGTATGTATATATATATATATTTTAATCTAATTATAATCAAGTGTATTAATTGTAGCAATTGTTGATTAAATGATTTATTGTTCATGAGATAATTATCCAGCCGATTAACCTTTTTTTACAGTGTATATTTACAATATTTATATATCTATACTGTGGCAGTAAATTGGCAGAGTTGTTATAACGTCAGATAGGATGCTTTATGGTATTTATTCTGGCTGTCAGTTCTCTGAGTACAAATTCTGCTGAGGTCAACTTTGCCTTTTATCCATTTGAAGTCGATAAAAAAGTACCAGTCTAATAGTGGGGTCGATTCTTTATCTATATCGTTATCACTTCCTCTGTGTCACATCTTCGGAAGAAATCAGCTGTGTTCAGACCTGAGGGAGATGGCCTCTGCCAGGTTTAAAATGCCCAAGAAATACTGTTGATCTCTAAGGTGCCTCTACTATTCCATCAGGAGTTACGAGTTAAATGAAAGAAAATGATATCTATATTATATATTAATTGGTTCAACCTCCATCAACATTGTATTATTATACCTTGATATTGTATTATTTGGTATGATATGAGCCTTATTTATGGTATAAAGTTATCTTTTACATGTATTAATGTTGAAACTTAAAGCAAAATGTAAATTCCTGAGGATATGTAGACTGATGGACAAATACCTCATGTATGTCCTGGTATGGCCTGCCGTTATACATTGAAACATATGTAAGATTAAAATAATGTTTTAAGTAAACTTGGTTATTCTCTCTCCATTTAATAGATTTTTTAAGCTCTGCAACCTGTGGCCTAATAATCTACTGCAGAATCTACAATGGCTTGAGAACTTCCTAAGCCTTGTTAGATTACTGCTTTATCATGGATGGACCTGTTATTTTTATCTAAAGACATTATTTCCAATTCCAACCCACCTGTTACCTTAATCTATCTTATTTCTCATTCTTTCTTCTGATGAAGGACTAGCGTCCGAAACGTTAAGACCCTCTACTTGCTATTTCAAGCATTAACCTAATATATTCCTTCCATATACTGTACCGATTGTGTTGTTATTTCTGTTTACCTTTTACACACACACACATATATGTATATATATATATATATATGTATATATATATATATATATATATATAATATTAAAGATACTATTTATAGTTATGTATATACTATACTATAAACAACTATAAACAGGGAAGGTCAGTAATTTATTACTACCTTATTACCAGTAAGAGAAATAGCTCAATGTAAGAACATCAGTTGTTTTACAGAGCAGTAATATATAGATTACATAAGTATCAAAGTTATGTTTAAATCATTTAATCGCTGACAATTATTTCTTCCAAACTTAAGCTTGGAGTCCTCGGAGCATTATCAATGTCTGTACATATAATTAACCTCCTATTCAACTGAAGAATCATACAGATACATATATATTGATGTTGGGGACAACAGTTTCATGTTTACAGGGTGGAATGGATGCGACATATATTATACGAGAATTGTACAATAATTCAAATTAAGATTAAAATTAAAATTAAAATTAAAAATTTATATATATATATATATGCAGTTCCCAGATTGGATTTGAACCAAGATATAAAAGATCTTTTGTGGAAAAAGACATTATTATCTTAAGAGTTTAGGATTAAAGTTTCTTAGATTCATTCTACAGAACTGTTGTTTTGCAGCCTGGCCATTTTGTTTTATAAAACTGTCCAATTAAAATTCTTTAACCCTTTCATTACCATATTTCTAATAAAATATACTGCCTGTGATTTTCAAATAATTATGAAAATAATCAAGAATTTGGAACGATTTATAATAAAGCTCTCCCATTAATTAATCCTTATGACACCAAATTAGTTCTGGTTCAATGAAACAAAACTACCCTTTTAAAAGGGTCCCTATTTAAAATAAAATCTGCCAGCATTACCATATATGCTCAAAAAAGTCGGCCCCACTATTTTATGTTTGAGAAATAGGCAAAAAATCCAAACTTTATTTACGTAGAATTTGATGTTGGTGAAAATCATTGAAATATTGACCCCGAAATAAGCCCCTGCAACTGCTCATACTTATTTTCACCTGAGTATACTGGAGCAACGTGAAATGAAGTGTTTTGCTTAAGAACACAACACACAACCCAACCCTGGAATTGAATGTGAAATGAAGTGTTCGATTGTGGGTTCAATTCTTTGACCCAGTCAAGGAATCGAACTCACATTATGATCGTAAACCCAACACCCTTACCACTGGAGAAACATGAAATGAAGTGTTTTGCTCAAGAACACAACATACAACCCAGTGAAGGAATCAAACCCATGATATTATGATTGTAAGTTCAACCACTAGGCCACATGCCTTCCACTAGGCCACATGCCTTCCACTAGGCCACATGCCTTCCACTAGGCCACATGCCTTCACATCTAACTTTCTATCAATTCTGCTAATCCTTGACTCATGCATTACTGGTATATCTATTTTACTAAGAAAACCCTTCTCCCTCCCTCCCCCACTAAAAGGATAAAAGGAGGAGTTGACCTTGGGTGGAATTTGAGCCCAGACCAGAGAGAGCCAGAACAAACTCTGACCCCACCCTATAGATGCTCCACAACAAGCCAGAAACAGTCCTATATGAGCGAGACACGGTCACCCGACTCAACTTGCCTCAAATGGGACAAACCCGTCTAACCCATGTTAGCGTGGAAGATAGACGTTAAACGATGATGATGATGATGATATATGTGCCCACCCTTCCTTGTGTTCCCCCCCCTCTTATACTCTTCTTTTTTTCTATATCTTCTAGATTTCTTCATCTGTTTCAAAAATCTTTAAAACCTAAAACAAAAACATGTTCAATATTTATATTTCTTTAATATTTATATTTCTTCAATATTTATATTTCTTCAATATTTATATTTCTTTAATATTTATATTTCTTCAATATGCCCCATTACACATGCTCTTCTTCCCTGTTTGGGGTGGTGGCTGGGAGATAGTGTTGTTGCTGTTGGTAGTGTTGTTGTTGTTGTTGTTGTAGCTGCTGTTGATAGTGTTGTTGTTAGTGTTGTTGTTGTTGCTGTTGATAGTGTTGTTGTTGTTATTGCTGCTGGTGTATATATGTGTGTGTTTGTGAATGTGTGTGTGCGTGTGCATATATGTGTGTATATATGTTTGTGCATATATATATTGCTGTATATGTATGTATGTATATATATATATATATATATATGTATGTATTTATATGTATGTATATATATACATGTATGTATTTATATGTATGTATATATGTGTATATATATATATATATATATATGTATTTATATGTATGTATATATGTGTATATATATATATATATGTATGTATATATATATGTATTTATATGTATTTATATGTATATGTATGCATGTATGAACATGTATGTATGTATGGATGTATATATATATATATATATATATATAATTTCCATTAATCTAGTTTAATGTTTTAAAATTAACAAATAGAAAACTTTTTACTATCCCCTCCCCCCACCACCACTGGCTTTCTATTACAAGATATATTGCAGGTTTATTTAAATTTCTACAACTTTCTCTTTCCCTTCCACCTCCTCCCTCATCTCTTTCTTTCTCCCTTCTCTCTCTTTATCTACCACCACCACAACTGCCAGTTTGAATACTGCCATCACTACCATCATCACCACCACTGCAAACTCCAATACCACCATCTCTGCCACCATCTCCACTGCTGTCACTGCCACCACCACCACCACCATCCCCATTGCTGCCACCATCACCACCACCGTCAACATCACCACCACCACTGGCAATACCACCACCATCACCATCATCACCACCACCACTGCCAGCACCACCACCATCACCATCAACATCAACACCACTGCCAATATCACCACCAACTCCAATACCACCATAACCACCACCAACAACACCACCACCACCACCACCACCACCACCTGAAATATAAATTTCAGAAATGTAAATGATAATGTCACAAGAATTTCAGAATGGTATGTGTTAACACAAAGGTGGTTAGTTCTATTGTACAACAACAGCAGCAACAACAACAACAACAGTGGTATGTGTTGTTAAAGTAAAAGTGGTTAATTCTATTGTACATCAACAACAACAACAATAACAACAAAAGCAACAATTGTAAATATATTTTCACCTACAACACATTGTATGAACTACTAAGCTGAACTTTGCTTTTTGGACTTTCATAATTGTTAAGTTTCTAAAAACAAAAACCTCACAAAACAAAATAACAAACAAAATACCCCGTCCCCCAGCCCACCAAAGAATGTTTTTGGTTTGATTTTAGATTTCTTTTGTTTCTTTTAACCCCTTTGATACCAAAATGCCTGAAACTATCCCTGGTTCTAGGATATTAAATTAACCTTTTAGTATTTACATTATTCTATATATACTATTGTATTTTAACAGTATTTTACTTCACATAATTATCTCACATAATATGAAATCTATGAGATTTTGATATTATTTATTTTGGGAGTAATACCTTAACATAAGTATGAGCAGCTGGTTACAGCTGGTTTGAACAGGTTATACTGTTTATTTAAAACTGCACTATCCACAAGTGTTTTTTAACCTTCATATCATGTCTTCCTATTTTATCTGATGAAAACACAAATATTATTGCATGATGATGTTTGTTTTTGAAATGCGCATAATAAAATACATGGAACTCCTTTAACCATCTTTTGTTCTTATATATTATGTATACTCCAGTCCTACAAACTGTAGAGTGCTTCTTATCCGATATCTGCATTGCTTTATTGTACTACAATAAAACTCACCTCCTACATATATATATACATGTATATATATATACATACATATAATATATATATATACATACATATAATATATATATATACATACATATAATATATATATATACATACATATAATATATATATACACACACGGACATATATAACAAAGAAAGTGTGGTAAGATACCAGGTGGACCATAACACCCCAGAGTACTCGATACTTCGGGTAGTAGAGTGGGTAATAGGAAAAAAAAAAGAAAGAAAAAGTATATATATATTATAAGGATAAAGTTTAAACAAAAGAATCGCTGCTTAATAAATATTTGCTCTACGTTTTTTTTATATATATATATATAATCCTTATTGAGCCCTCTTCGGATTTTCGTCTTCACATGTTTTACTATTACTATATATATATCAGATGTTGTTTACTCGAGAGAAGGCTACGTTGGTATGGACACGTGATGCGCATGAAAGTCGATAGCTGTATAACAAAGTGCAGGGCAATAAAGATAGCCGGTAGCCACGGAATAGGCAGACCTAGAAAAACCTGGGACGAGCTGATAAACTCCGACCTCACACACTTACACCTCTCCAAGACAATGTCACTGGACCGAGACCTTTGGCGGTACTCAGTAACAGAGAAGACCCGCCTTACCTAAATACATAGTAAAACCTACTGGAACACGGACGTTAAACGGTGATGATGATGATGATGATGATGATATATATACACACACACACACACACACACACACACACACACACACACACACACACACACACACACACACACACACACACACACACACACACACACACACACACACACACACATTTATGTACATGTATACATATATATATATTTAAAGGTTTTTATACCATTTTATACCAGCTCAGACTATCAGAATTGGTAGGATGAAAACTCTCCAGCTATAATAGACCTGAGTGAAATATTTATGACAGAGATATAAATAAACTTAAATCAACAGCACATGGCCTCCGATTTTTTTAATACCACACACACATGTACACAAAAAAATAATAAATTTCTTCTGATGAATGAAGACGGGCATAAGTGTCAAGTTCTTCAAGAAACCATTGGTAAATGAATTAATTATCTTATGTTGTTTATTACATAACTATAACTATATATACACACACACACACACACACACACACATACACATACACATACACACACACACACAATATGCCTGTATTTGTGTGGGTCTGTCTGTATATGTGACTGTGTGTGTAAGCAAGCATGCAAAATTTGCGCAAATAAAAGGCAGCTGTCAAGTATAGATTCGAGTGAATGAGGGAGGGGGGGAGTAGGTGAGTGTACAGGTGGGAACATATGCATGTGGAGTAATAAAGGTTTTCTGTTGTGTGTCTTTCTGTGTGTATGTCTTTGTGTGTTTCTGCATGTGTGTTTGAAAGCAAATAAGAGGTTGCTCATGTGCTTGCATGTATGTGTGTGTGTGTGTCTCTCT
>CAXHJY010000144.1:0-2500 GCA_964016885.1 Eledone cirrhosa
TAATAATAATAATGAAATTATTGTGTAAAGTGCTCAGGTGCACTACAACTCGTCAATATAGTACATAGAATAATACACAAATGCCAGGGAAGTACATGTTTGTATGTGTTAGCTGTAGTGTTGGCGGATCTTGGGAAGCATGGAGGCCTTAAAGGATGCAGTGTCTCGACAGCTAACAACTGATGCAGGTAGTTTGTTCCATGCTTCAGCAACTCTGAGCGTGAAAAAATGTTTCCGAAAGTCATGGGAACTGTGCTGTTTTCTTACTTTGTGGGCATGTCCACGTGTGGTAGACACATGGAAATCGAAAAGGCACTCAGGGTTGTTGTTGGCAACATGGTTAACAATTTTGTGGGTGTTCACCAAGTCAGTTGCCAGGCGTCGGAGCTTCAATGAATCCATGCCCAGGGAAGCAAGGCGCTCAGAGTATGGTAGATGCCTGATGGAGGGTATTCGCTTGGTTGCACGTCTCTGAACAGTTTCCAGGCGGTCAATGTCCTGAGCAAGATAGGGGTTCCAGACTGGTGATGCAAATTCTAAGTGTGGTCGCACCATAGCTGTATACAGCCTTAAATAGATATCTGGAGAGCGGCTGATAAAGGTCTTGCTGAGTGATGCTAAGACACCCTCGGCCCTCTTGACAATTTTAGAGACGTGCCTCGTCCAACGCAAATCGCTGCTGACCGTAATGCCCAGGTCACGTTCACAGGAAGACTTCTTGATATTAGTGCTGTGGAGGGAGTATGTGGACGCTGGGTTTTTACTCCCAAAATGCATGGTGGTGCACTTGTCCACAGCTAGCTTGAGTTGCCAGTCTGAGATCCACTGTTGCATTGTGTCCAGGTCAGACTGCAAGCAAGATCTATAGTGTTCAGGATCTGTCCTTTTTATCTCAAGGTACAGCTTGATGTCGTCTGCGTACTTTAGTACTGTGGCATTCCTTAAGTTGGCATCTATGTCATTAATATATGCCACAAACAAAAGGGGGCCAAGAACAGATCCCTGAGGTACACCAGATGACATCTCATATGGTGAGGAATGCTGTCCCAGAACCGTGACTACCTCTCTTCGACTGAGAATGAAGGACTTCAACCAGTTAAAAAGATCATCCTTCACACCCATTGCAGAGAGTTTTGCCATAAGCCTTTTGTGCGGCACAGAATTGAAGGCCTTCGCAAAGTCAAGGTAAACAACATCCACCCATGAGCCGCCATCAGTGATCCGGGTGATGTCCTCAAGAAACTCTATAAGTTGATCACAGCAGCTGGAGTTGGGGATAAATCCAAATTGCGAGGGCCGGATAAGACTGTGAGAGCTCCAGAAGTTCCAAAGTGTTTCTCTGACACAGGATTCCATCAGTTTGGCGATGCAACTAGTAAGACTGACTGGATGATAGTTCACAGGTGATGTGCGGTCACCCTTTTTGAACAGAGGAATTACACTGGCAGTTTTCCACTGTTCTGGAGTAGCACTGTTGTTCAGACAGAATTGGAAGAAGCGTGATAACTGGTGTAGAAGGAAGTACCCACCACGTTTAAGAAGCAGGTACGTAACACCATCAAGACCAGGAGAGGCATGGTTGCGTTTATTTTTTAGGTGACGTCGCAGCATTGCAGGTGTAAATTCCATGGTTGTAATAGAGTCCGGTGTCATAGGTGGTGGAGATGGTACACTCTGGTCTTCAATGGTGAAAATGCCTGCATAGCATTCAGCAATGAGCTCTGCGCATTCCTTGGGGTCGTCAGTAACCTGGCTTGTGTGGGGATTGCGAAGAGGACCAACTGGAGAGTGAGGCCTCTGCTTTGAGTGAACATACTTCCAGAACACCTTACTGTCAGGGCTGGTTGCTATGCGCTGCTCAAATTGAAGCACTGCCTTTTTTGTCACCTGTTTGAGGTGGTTGGACGATCTATTTCGCCTCTTCCTATTAATGTCTGATTTGTGAAGTTTGTACTCACGTTCAGCATTGCGCCGTTCTTTTCTGGCAAGACGGACTGCTGCAGTCTCCCAAATTGCGCTTTTAGGATGTTTTTTTTTTTCCGCTTACGTGGCACCGATGCTGCACATGCTGTCCATATTGAGCTCAGGATGTTCTGGAGTACAGTGTTGACATCTCCAGAGTCATAGAACTCAAGCCAGTTTGGCCGTTGCAACTCGGTGCAGTAACAGTTCCAGTCTGCTTTATTCCAGTCAAAGTGAGCAGTTTGGAGATGGTTGTGGTTCTTGTTACTGCCCATGAGGGATAGATTGGCAATGATCATAGCATGATCAGAGTCACCCAAAGGTTCCTCAGCAGTAACACTAATGACCGTTTCAGGAGTAGTGGTGAAGAGTAGGTCCAAAGTGTTGTCACCTCTCGTTGGGGAGGTGACCACCTGGGACCAACTCGAGTCCAGCACCAGCTCAAGGAAGTCATTTGCACTTGGCGGCCAACGAAAGGTCTCCCAGTCAATCTCAGGGTGATTGAAGTCACCTGCAATGAAAACATAAGTGGCTGTCT
>CAXHJY010000144.1:5000-30000 GCA_964016885.1 Eledone cirrhosa
TTGAATTATTATAGTGGACACAGCATAGTCAAATGGTTAAGAAGATTGTTTTGTAATCATTAGATCCTAGGTTTAATCTCACTGTATGGCATCTTAGACAAGTGTCGTTTGCCATAGCTTTCGGGTGACCCATGCCCCATAAGTGAAACTGGGTAGAAGAAAATGTTTAGAAGCCCATTGGATGGGCTATAGCTGTAATTGAATGGGTCAGTAATGTCACACTGAATTTTATTTAGATTAATATTACAGGTAAACATGTCTGTGGAATGCTCAGCCACTTGCATGTTAATTTCATTTGCTGGCTACTCAATTGATTGAACAACTTGAATACTCATCGTCAAAACTGACAGAAGCCCATTTCAGATTATTATACCAAGTATGGGCCCAGATGTGGGTGTGAGGTTAAGAAGTTTGCTTTGCAACAACCACACAATTCAGGGTTACAATTTCACCAGTGCATGATATATATATATTTATATGTAATCTGAGTTTTTCGAATATTAATAATAACATTCGATTCATTTGCAATTATGCAAACAAGCCTCAATTTTATAGCCATGTCAGTAGAATGAACACTGCATTCTTGCTCTTGTGTTGGCATGCGAACAGAACTACAGACACTAATGTTTCTGGGTATCACCCTTCATCAGTACAGCTCACTGTTCACCTGCCAAACTGTCGCATGCCAACACAAGAGCAAGAATGAAGTGTTCATTCTACTGACATGGCTATAAAATTGATGCTTGTTTGCATAATTGCAAATGAATCGAATGTTATTATTAATATTCGAAAAACTCAGATTACATTTATTGTATTCAGCCATGTAGAGCAAATTTTTCTTTTTTATTTATCGCCCATATACAGGAAACTGACTGGCCAGTCTGCTGATATGCAAATCTGGCTGATCAGTGGATCTGCTACTATGCAGATCTGACTGATCAGCCAGTCTGCTAATATGCAAATCAGGCCGATCAGTCACTGTATTATTGAAAATAGCATATATTTTCACTAGCTCTGACAGTTTGGCAGGTCAACAGTGAGCTGTACTGATGAAGGGTGATACCCAGAAACATTAGTGTCTGCAGCTCTGTTCACATGCCAACACAAGAGCTAGAATGCAGTGTTCATTCTACTGACATGGCTATAAAATTGATGCTTGTTTGCATAATTGCAAATGAATCGAATGGTATTATTAATATTCGAAAAACTCAGATTACATTTATTGTACTCAGCCATGTAGAACGAATTTTTCTTTTTTCATATATATATATTTATATATATATTATATATATATATATATACACACACACACACACACATATATATCATCATCATCATCATCATCAACGTTTAACGTCCGTGTTCCACGCTTGCATGGGTTTGGACGGGGGTAGTCCCACTTGAGGCAAGAGTGATTGTCTTGCTCGCATAGGACTGTCTGGCAGGTTTTCTACAGTTGGATGCCCTTCCTAACACCAACCACATTTACAGTGTGGGTCTGGGAGGTTTTTACCGTGTTGCCTACACGGCCACATTACAGCGTGGACTGTGTGTTTTTTTGTCGTGACACCTACACGATCTCATTTGTTTCGGCCTGGATGGCGCGGCACCAACATAACTTTACATAGAATGGGGTGGTGTGGATGGGGTGGGGGTGGTGGGACGGGGTGTATTTTGTTAGAGATGCCTACTGGCTGGAGTAGGTTTTACTATATATTTAGGTAAGGCGGGTCTTCTCTGTTACTGAGTACCGCCAAAGGTCTTGGTCCAGTGACATTGTCTTGGAGAGGTGTAAGTGTGTGATGTCGGAGTTTATCAGCTCGTCCCAGGTTTTTCTAGGTCTGCCTATTCCGTGACTACCGTCTATCTTTATTGCCCTGCACTTTGTTATACAGCTATCGACTTTCATGCGCATCACGTGTCTATACCAACGTAGCCTTCTCTCGAGTAAACAACATCTGATCCCTCTTATCTCTAATTTTTTCCTTAGTTCGTTTATGCTTTGCCGTTCACGTATATTACTGTTACACATCCAGCGGAGCATGCAAGCTTCGTTCCTCTCTAGTCTGCGTATATCCTCTGCACACAATGCCCAGGTCTCACTGCCATGCAACATTGCTGTTCGTATGCAGGCATCGTACAACCTGCCTTTCATTTTTAGGGAGAACCCTTTAGCAGCTAATAGTGGTATAAGCTCTCTGAACTTTTTCCAACCAGTTCTGACTCTAGCTACAGTACTTTCAGAGCACCCTCCCCCACTGCTGATTTTATCGCCCAGGTAACGGAAGCTGTCCACTATTTCTATAGAACCCTCTGCGCAATTGAAAGAGCTAGTATTTTGTGGGCACTTGCTGCTACTTATTGCACCAGAACACCGGCCACATGTAAAATCTATGTTCTTAGTTAGCTTACCTGTGATCCCACTACATCTTTTATGCACCCATACTTTGCATTTAGGACATAAAATGGAGTTTCTACCTACGCCTTTCCTACACACCGAGCACGACCATTTCCCAGAAGGGACCGCCGCCTTGTTTTCTTTCCTACAAACTAGAACTTTGGTCTTAGCCAGGTTAATTTTAAGTCCTTTTGACTCTAGGCCATGCTTCCATGTTTGGAATTTCTTCTCTAGCTCGGCCATTGATTCCGCTATGAGTGTCAGGTCATCTGCGTATAGGAGTTCCCATGGGCAGCCTGTCTTGAACTCCTCTGTTATAGCCTGAAGGGCAATAATAAATAGTAGGGGGCTGAGAACAGAGCCCTGATGGACGCCAACTTTTACGTTAAACTCTTCACTATATTCGTTGTTAATTCTAACCTTGCTGACTGTTTCTTTATACATGGCTTGTATAGCCCTCACAAGCCATTCGTCAACGCCTAGTTTTCTAAGAGCCCACCAGATAATGGAGCGGGCGACTCTATATATATATATCATCATCATCATCATCATTATCATTTTATTTTCCATACTTGCATGGGTCAGATGGGTTATCCATGCTATGAGACAAATCTGAGGCGAACTTACATACTGAGGCATATCTGAGGATCTTTCAATTTCAGAGTCAGGTCCGATCAATAATAGAGCTTTCCTTGAGCTGATCGACAGTGAAACATATGTAATATGTTATTAAATATGTTATGATGCAACACTGATTCTTTGTTCCTTAATTCTTATACTATATATACTATAAAGCTGACGGCCGTATGTAAGTAACAAACTTTCCACCAAGCGGCTGGTCCAAACGGCACCAAATTTGCACCATAGATGTAACTTTTTTCAAGTAAGAAAGTGAGGGTATTTTTGTCTACTGAATTTTGTTAAAAGATTAAAGACATTATTTAAATATTCACTTCTTTAAAATTTTCAAATGTCAACACTTCCGGTTATACGACATTCCTAACGTCTTCACGAACCAAAGTATCATCTTCCTGTTTTCTTTCGGTTGCAACGTTTTTCGAAATATTTACTTCTGCATTCACAGATTAATTTTTTTTTATTTCAGAGATCCTGTTAAGAGTGAAAGCAGCGATTCTTTGCTTAAACTTTAATCTGTTATTTTAATATATATATATAATTATATGTACAGATATTTTTGCATACACAAAAACAAAATATAAATAAACATATTTATTTCATGAAAGCACAGACGGCTTATCATCATTGTGACTGCCGAGATGCCACCCAAAAAGTCCCAGCCTGGCCGCAAGATCAGATTTTCCAGAAGAAAAAATGTTATAACAAACGTATTTATTGCACGAAAGCTCAGACGGCTTATCGTCATTGTTACTGCCGATATGCCACCCAAAAAGTCCCAGCCTGGCCGCAAGATCAGATTTTCCAGAAGAAGAAATGTTACTAGAGCAACAGAGAGACTAAACTTCGCAATTACCATCAACAAAGCTCAGGGTCAAATCCTAAAAGCGGCTGGCCTTCATCTGGGAAAACCATGGTCAATTGTATGTAGGATGCTCTAGGTTGAGCTCGCCAAACAATCTCTTCATCTTTGCTCCTGAGGGCCGAACAAAAAATGTTGTATACTCTGAGGCTCTAACAATGTAATTTATGTATTTTCTGTTACTTGGAATTTCCATTATAGTTGTACAAATTATTGTAAAGTTTGTTAAAAAATGTGTTCTCTATTCAACCTTTATTGTTGTAACTATCAATTTTCTTTAACGTACTGGCTGAGAAAAGAAACCTACAATGAAAGAACATCTTAAAGTTTACCCAAGCCAAATGTTGTATTTATTAACATTTCTATCTGCAGGTTCTTAGCAAGCTTACTGGCGCTTTAGTATGGTATTCAATTCTCATGTCGTTTTTGATTGATATGGTGCATATATCGCAGCTATTCATATGTTTTAAACATTAGATAACGATTGCTGATGTATATTGTATGACAGAATTAGCTGAAAAATATTTTGAATGAACAAATAAAAGAGATATAAAAGAGAGATGTTTGTTGGTTGGTTCCTTCGCGTATCACACGAAAAAAAACGGAAAGTGACAATCGGAAAGTATGTACAGGATTGGGATAAGAGTATATCCAGGAAAGTTTATTAATACTAATTTTATAACACCAAAGAAAAGAAGAAGAAAGACATACCACGTATGCAAACCAACCTGACTGCTATTTCTAGCAGGTTGGGAATCAACCATAAGGGATTCTCTCTGCGAGTTCGTTGTCAGTGATGATTGTGTTTCGCAGCCTATGTCTCCGATTCCAACGGTGGTTTACACACACACGAACACTCACACACACATATATATATATACACAAACACACACACACAATACACACACACTGTAAACAAGACAATGCATTCAATACAGACGTTTCTCTTCTGCCGGTCTTCTCTTATAAACACCAACCACTGAGGCGAACTTACATACTGAGGCATATCTGAGGATCTTTCAATTTCAGAGTCAGGTCCAATCAATAATAGAGCGTTCCTTGAGCTGATCGACTGAAAAATATGTAATATGTTATTAAATATGTTATGATGCAACACTGATTCTTTGTTCCTTAATTCTTATACTATATATATATATATATATATATCAACATCATCATCATTGTTTAACGTCCATCTTCCACGCTAGCATCGTTTAGACGGTTTTGTTCCATTTGATGCGGGATTGGTCGGGAGACCGTGTCTTGCTTGTACAGAAGTCTCTCTGGCAGGTTTTCTACGGCTGGATACCATTCCTAACGCCAACCACTTTACAGTGTGGACTGGGTGCTTTTTGTTGTGTCACCGGCACAGTGGACAGAAATGGGAGGATGGGGTAGAGTGTGTGGGGTGGGGGGTCTATTGGGTTAAGAGGTGCCTACTGACTGTAGGTTTGTATGCAAGGGAAAGCAGGTCTTCTGTACAACTGCATAGCGCCAAAGATCTCGATTCAGTGACATTGTCTTAGAGAGGTGTAAGTGAGCAAGGTCAGTTTTTATCACCCCGTCCCAGGTTTTTCTTGGTCTACTCACTCCGTAACTTCCATCAATTTTCATTGCTCTGCACTTTTTTATACAGCTGTCGTCTTTCATACGCATCACATGGCCATACCAACGCAATCTCCTCTCCAGAACACAACGTTTGATACCTCTTTTACTTAGTCTCTCAATTCGTTTATGCTTCGCCGTTCGCGCACATTACTATTACACATCCATCGAAGCATGCAATCTTCATTTCTTTCTAATCTACGCAAGTCTTCAGCACACAACACCCAGGTCTCACTACCATGTAATATCGCCGTTCGTATACATGCATCATACAATCTTCCTTTCACTTTTAGAGAAAACCCCTTGTGGCCAACAGCGGTATTAGCTCTCTGAACTTTTTCCATCCCATTCTACTTCTGGCTACTACACTTTCAGAGCACCCTCCTTCACTGCTGATTTTGTCACCCAGGTAACAGAAAGTGTCTACTATTTCTATAGGACCATCTGGGCAGTTGAAGGAGATAGCATCCAGTGGGCACTTGCTACTTACTGCACCTGAGCATCGGCCACATATACAATCTACATTCTTAGATAGCTTACCTGTGATCCCACTACATCTTTTATGTACCCATTAGTTTGCATTTGGGACATAGAATGGAATTTCTACCTACTCCTTTCTTACACACTGAGCATGGCCATTTCCCAGAGAACAACTGTGCCCTATCCTCCTTTCTACATACTAGAACTTTAGTCTTAGATAAGTTAACTTTAAGGCCTTTTGATTCTAGGGCATGCTTACATGTTTGGAACTTCAGCCATGGATTCAGCTATGAGAATTAAATCATCTGCATATAGATGTTCCCATGAGCAGCCAGTCTTAAACCCTTCTGTTATAGCCTGTAGGACAATAATGAACAGGATGGGGCTAAGGATGGAGCCCTGGTGAACCCCTACTATTACGCTAGATTCTTCACTATATTTATTGTTAACTGTTCCTCTATACATGGTTTGTATAGCTCTCACAAGCCATTCATCAACTCCTAGTTTTTTAAGAGCCCACCATATTAAGGTGTGTGGGACTCTGTCAAAGGCCTTCTCCAAGTCAACAAAAGCTAAGTAGAGGAGTTTGCTTTTAGCTAGGTACTTTTCCTGTAGTTGCCGTACAAGGAAAAGAGGATCCGTGGTGCTTTTACCTGGCACAAACCCAAACTGCATTTCATCTATATATAAAGGAAGCGGAGGATAGACAATTCAAGCATGTTTTGCAGCATGAGGACCAGAAACAGGAGGTGTTCAGAATTGCGAGGCAGTGTGTTAGAGAGAATTGTGATGTCATTGGAGAGAAGTGTGTCTGGAATAATAAAAGTGAGCTTGCCCTTCTAAGTGCTGAGAAGAAAGCTGCGTGGAAGAGCCATTATGAAAGATTGCTAAATGAGGAAAATGCATGGAAGAAAGAGACCCTACCCCAAGTGGACCCTATAGAGGGGCCAGCAATACAAGTCAGCAGCAGCGGAGTAAGTAAGGCAATTAAAGATGTGAAGATTGGGAAGGCAACCAGTCCATTGGCTATAGCTGCCAACATGCTGAAAGCATCTGGGTCAGTAGGTCACACCATAACCACACGTATTGTTAACCAGGTAATACTAGAGGGTGTTATACCAAAGGATTGGTGCAGCAGCATCATTGTCAACTGCTACAAGGGTAAAGGTGATGCACTAGATAGAGGAAACTATAGAGGTATAAAGCTGATGGACCAGGTCATGAAAGTAATGGAAAGAGTTATAGCACAGTTGATTAGGGACCGGGTAAAACTAGATGAGAGGCAATTTGGGTTTGTGCCGGGAAAAGGCACCACTGATACCCTCTTCCTTGTGAGGCAGTTACAGGAAAAGTACCTAGCTAAAAGTAAGCCACTCTACCTGGCATTTGTCAATCTGGAAAAACCTTCAACAGAGTGCCCCGTGCTATAATCTAGTGGGCTCTTAGAAAACTAGGAGTAGATGAATAGCTTGTGAAAACTGTGCAAGCCATGTATAAAGGAGCAGTCAGAAAATTTAGGGTTAGCAATGGCTATAGTGAGGAATTTAGCATACAGGTCGGTGTCCACCAGGGCTCTGTTCTTAGCCCTGTCCTGTTCATTATAGTATTGCAGGCAATAACAGAGGAGTTTAAGACCGGATGCCCATGGGAATGATATCACACTTATAACTGAATCTATGATGGAACTAGAGAAGAAATTTCAAACATGGAAGCAGGGTCTAGAAAGAAAGGGACTCAAAGTCAACCTGACAAAGACTAAGGTCCTCATAAGTAGACAAGAAAACAGAAATCAGATCCCCTCCGGGAAATGGCCTTGCTCAGTATGTAGGAAAGGTGTAGGTAGGAACTCCATCCTCTGCCCCAAATGCAAACAATAGGTACACAAGAGATGTAGTGGGATCTCAGGAAGCTTAGCTAAAAATGTAGGCTTTACATGTAGCAGTTGCGCCGGGACAGCAAGCAGCAAACGGCCACAGGAAACAAGCACCACCAAACTCTGGGAGGGCTCTGTAGAAACAGTAGACAGCTTCTGCTACTGCTACCTAGGTGACTGAATTAACAGTGGAGGTGAGTGTTCGGAAAGTACAGTAACCAGGGTAAAATGGGGTGGAAGAAGTGAAGGGAGCTACTGTCACTGCTAGCGGCAAAAGGCTTTTCCCTCAAAATGAAAGGCAGACTGTATGATGCGTGCATACGAACAGCAATGCTACATGGTAGTGAGACCTGGGTGCTGTCTGTGGAAGACTTGCACAGATTAGAAAGAAACGAAGCTTGCATGCTTCGATGGATGTGTAATAGTAATATACGCGAACGGCAAAGCATAAACGAATTGAGAGAGAGACTGAGCATAAGAGGAATCAAATGGTGTGTGCAGGAGAGGAGGTTGCTTTGGTATGGACATGTGATGCATATGAAGGATGACAGCTGCATAAAAAGGTGTAGAGCAGTAGAAGTCGATGGAAGCCGTGGAGTGGGGAGACCCAAGAAGACCTGGGATGAGGTGATAAAAGCCAACCTTACCCAATTGCACCTCTCAAAGGCGATAAAACATGACCATGACCTCTGGCGTCATGCAGTTATACAGAAGACCCAACTTCCCACGGTATAAGCCGAAACTGAAGCATATAAACAATATGCTCCCATCTAACCCATGCTAGCGTGGAAGAACGGACGTAAAACGGTGATCATGATGATGATATCTTTCTTTTATTTTAAGCTGTAAATTATAATCAATGTGGTGTGTTAACTGGCTTACCAATGTATACAGTGAATTTATTTGCCCTAGGTCTCAGGAAGATACTCGGCATATAACAGAAACAATACGGAAGGAAAAGAAAAAACAGTAACAATAATAATAATGATTTCTTTATTAACCACAAGGGTTGACATAAAGTATAACATTAAGGACAGCACAGTATGGTACAGAACGTTACAAATGGGCATTTCTGCGGGTAAAGAAAAAAACAATAACAAAGTAAATAACAAAAAAAAGAAACAAAGGAAAATTCCCCAATAGAGGGGAGACTTCCGAGGGTCACTCGTGTTGAAAACCCATTAAAAAGCCATGGTGACCCTGACCACCAGGTCAAGTGCCCTCTCCCAGTTTTCCACTGCCAATCTACAGGTGCATACTCAGAGCAGGCCCATGCACTCAGGCCATGCTTGCCTCTCTCATCCATCGTTCAACAAATTGCTGGGAACTTCCCTCTCCAACCTGATTTTCCTTTTCAAATGAAATTTGAAAAAGTTAATCAGGGTATCAAGAGGTAAGTGCTCATCTTCAGCCCTTTCAAATGCATCCACTACACAACCGCTTTCGCCATGGCCACCAGGCAGATAAAAACTGCCTGCCCTTCCCGGCTAAAGGAAGGTGGTGAGAAAATCCTCATGATGGAATCAGCTGATAGCCAGATCCGATATAAACCCACAAGTCAGCAATGCTCAGACACTGGACGAGTATGTGCAAGACGGTTTCATCGCTCTGCATGCATCTTGGACAGGCCCAGCTGATGGCACTTCCATGCCTGTAGAGTTTATCCCAAACTGGCAAGGTTCCTCTGTAGCACTGCCAGGCAGGGGATTTCTGGAAGTTGTCCATGGTTCCCGGCCTGAAAGTTCTCCCAAAGAGATTAGCTAGAATCTCCTCAGAATCTCCCCAAGGACGTCGTCGTTCTTTCCCTCCATTAACCTTCTATAGAACGCCAAAGTGGAGTTTCCACCGATTACATTGCCCAATTGGTTGAGGACTGTGAGAGCCTAAAGACATTCCAATCTCCAAGCGCTCACACTCAGTCTTCACTTGACCCAGGACTGCAGCTCCGTCAAGAAGACGAGCTGGGGGAAAACACGTCTAGCAAATGGCAACCACACCTGTTCACCGTCGAAGAAGTGCATGTCTGCACATTATTAGCCACGACATGCCCAGCCCTCCATGTAGCGGGTGTTGACAGCAGATGGGCCATCCAACAACAGTGGACCATCCTTCTACCAGCAGTGGGCCATTCTATAACAATGCACCATCCTTCTACCAGCAGAAATATAGTCAAGACAGTTATTATTTTTGTGAAATTTGTGAAAATATTTTCAAGAAAATGATTTACAGGCAGACACAAACCATTACACATCAAAAAGACACTGTGCTGGTGTTAAATATCTGGGAATACATTCTCCAGATATGTTGGAAAACCATACAGCAGTGAGATGTATGTGAAAAAGTAGGATAAAATGTAAATGTGAGCATCAGAAACAGACAGTCACCAAAGGCACATCTACCCCCAGTGAGTTTTGTATGTATATCTTGTCTTAACATATTCAAATACATACAGGGGAAAACCATTCATCCATAGAAGTTGTGCTGCCAACTGACAATTAGGGTTAATTTCTTAACTTTATTAATCAGAAGAATGGGAGAGGGTTTTGTTCCTCAAATTATATATCAGTTGCAAACTCTATGACTAAAATTGTAAATCAATGAAACACAATCCTACTGTGTTTTGTATTAATACTCTGCCCTTCTTCATGGTGGCTATTTACAGTTAAGTGGAGCGGATCAGTGAGTGTTGCTCGACTTTGGACACAATGCATTGCTGGTGAGACATTATAAACCTCAGACTCTTTGGAAGAGTATTAATTCACCAAGGGGTCAGTTACTGCAACTACTGACATTCAAAATGCACCAATAAGAATGCATCTTGTCACCAGAAGTTTTTTAAGCTTTCCATTTCTATAGATAGAATATTTCAATGTGAAATATCAGAGATCAAATATTCTAATGCGAAAAATCAAAGCTCAAATAGTCTAATGTAACAGATTAATGATTAAGTATTTTAATGTGAAAGCTTAATGATCAAGTATCTTAATAGGAAAGATTAAGGATAAAATATTTAAATATTTGAATGTGAAAGATCAATGGTTGAGTATTCTAATGTAAAAGACTAAACATCAAATATTCTAATGTGAAAATATCAAGGATCAAGTATTTGAATGCGAAATATCGATTCAAGGGCAAAATTTGAAATTAAATATTATCAAAGTGTTTTATTTTAACAATAAGAGTTTCACAAAAATAAATAATAACAATATTAACATCACATTCAGTGAAATACAGTCAACTGCTTGGTAATTTTAGATAAGTATCCATCAATGGGAGTTTAGCAGTATTAACTTTTTTCATAAAATCTAAAACTAATTACTGACAGATAAATTGAGATATATGAAAAATAGATTTCCCGCCAAAATCTTGTTGAGTAAACTATTTAATAATACAATAACAAAATAAACATGATGAATAACCTCAGATTTTGGTCTATTCTCAGCTTTAGAAAGTCATGAGGTTAAAAAGCTTGCTTTGCAATCACAAGTAAATAACAGCAGTTAATGTAGTTAATGACTATGAGTGAATAAATCCGGAAAATGAGATTGTAAAAGAATAAATAAAAGAAAAAGAGAGGTTATATGTCTTAATCCGTATGGTGAGCAAATGGGGTCCCATGTGCTAGCCTCCCCACAGCCCCGGCGGACAGAATGGAGAAGGCGTTTCCCCGGAGGACGGCAAGGGAGACGTGCTAGAAGAACCATTCCAACTCGCGAGGCTCACACCTGTGGCTGGCCTGGGACACACCAGTCACTTGATTATCTTTAGCAGAATCCACTCTCTTGCAAGCATTCAGACCAGGTCTGTGGTTTGAGGATACCTTCTTTTCGCCTGTGGCACACCAGTCACTTGATTATCTTTAGCAGAATCCACTCTCTTGCAAGCATTCAGACCAGGTCTGTGGTTTGAGGATACCTTCTTTTCGCCTTTCTACCAGCTTTGGAGGACCTGAAAGATATTCTGGCCACTGCCATTCTTCTTAACTGAATGAGAAAAAAATGCTACATCCAAGTGCAGAAGTTAAGCAGTATTAAAACTCAGTTAATACTTAGCAAGGTGCTTATTTTGGAAAACCAGGTGTCACCATTTACTCAGCAGAGATTGAGTCAGCTCTAACCAATGAATGCACAGCATTGTGAAAAGAAGCTGATCATGCACGATTATAAACATCTAATGTGGAAATTGTCAACCAGATGTGATTCCAATGACACACAACATGTGGTCAGGACCAGATATCAATTCAAGAGCTGACCTGGTAATACCAATCCATGTTTTCGCCTGACCAGCTTTTGGGAGAGGCTCAGGCACAAATGAGTCTGCCTCATAGATGGCAGTGCGCAATAAAAGCATGCACAGGCAGAAGTTGGAACATTAACCCAGAAGTTTATTAAAATATTTCAGTTTTATTGGGGTTTTTTAATGTCCAAGAAACAGAATAACTCTTGCTTCCACAACACTAAAAACAATCAACAATAAAGTACTATTCTTATATTGTGCAAATAAAATATTTAATAATATTTTTTATAAAAGATGAAATCTACTATATAAATGGCAATTTCTGAATGTCTGTGTATTTAGCGCCTACACCAGTGATCTGATCATGATGAAACTTTACACACATGTTAAGCTAATATTCAGAAACAGGACTGGCTAATTGGATTTCAATAAAAATTAATAATGGAAGCCCTGGGGACATCTTTACAATGGAGGAGAAAAGAGAAGACGTTTCAGTGAGAGAAGGGGAAGAGGAGATACTACTACTCTATGTTAAACCCTCCCTCTCACTACTCCCCTTCCTCCTCCCACAACTCAGTCCTCCAAAACGAGGCAACAACTTATTTGTTTTTTTGTTCTTCATTCTGTAGAGAAATAGAGAGAGGGGATAAGAGAGAAAGAGAGGGGATGAGAGAAAGAGGATAAGAGAGAGGGGAATGAGATAGAGAGAGGGGGATTAGGGAAAGAGAGAAAGAAAACAAAAAAATGATAACTAATTTTTATTTATTTATTTTTTAAACACTTCTTAACTCACCCCTTTCTTAACGTTACTTCTCTTTCTCTCTCTCTTTCACAAAAGTCGTAATGGGACTCTGTGTGTATGTGAACATATGTATGTGCATGCGCACATATGTCGGCGTTCTCAAATTAGAGACAAGTGTGTGTGTGTGTTTATCACCGTACTTAAGTTAGAGACATATATCTTTGTTTGTAATATATATATATATATATCATTAACTTTAGAGAGAGGAAAAAGTTGAAGAAAGTCTACACACACACATATAATCTAACCTAAGAACGGTGACACAAATATAACAATATGTGTTCCAACACATAATTGCATATCAAAACCCTCGCAAAACAAATACATTTATTTTCCCAGGGTTTGTTTGTAATATGTATATATCGTTAACTTTAGAGAGAGGAAAAGTTGAAGAATGTCTCTCTCTAAAGTTAACGATATATACATATTACAAACAAACCCTGGGAAAATCCATGTTTTTTTGTTTTGCGAGGGTTTTGATATGCAATTATGTGTTGAAACACATATTGTTATATTTGGGGAGAGTCATGTAGTCCAAAATAATAATAAAACACACCCAATGTTTGGTTGGTTTTCACTTTAGTTTAGTATATCTACATATTTTTATAAATAACTTAGCTGGCACCAAAAAACAAAAAACGTTATAGAAACACAATGGAAGGAAATCACTGGGGATGTCACAGAAAAAATGTATGTGACAAAGGAATTTTGAGAAATTATATCTATATTTATAAGTTTAACGGTTGATCAATCAATGATATACATTGCCAACTAAATTATTATTTTGGTAATATTAGGACATGACTCTACTCAAATATAACAATACCTGTAAAAATCATATTGTCAGATAAATCTGTGCATTATTTTTCCAATATTATTTGACTTAGAGCTGACCCTAGACAATCGATGGGTAGTCCCACAAAACTAAATGTTGTGTCAACTTCTAAGAGCTCATATCAATGTTGAGTAGTGCAGCTCTATCAAAGCAATACTATATATCACAAAATATATCAACAAGGGCAGTGACATGGCTACTTTTGTTAGTGACAAGAACTCAATGATGGTGGGCTGGTTGAAGTCAAACAGTATCAGACAGATTGATACATCTCCAGCAATGAATCTATCTGGCGGATCTTTGGATTTGATATCCACCAACACCATCCAACAGTGGTCAACCTCGCAGTCCATCTAGAAAATGGACAGAGAGTGTATTTCACTGAGAACACTGCTCATCTGTTGACACATGCACCACCTGCTAGAAGTTGCAACCATGTCAGGAAAATTTGCTGGTGACAATTGTTTCATTCCCAGAATACCTCTGAAGGCAACTGATATACTATTTGAATTTCAAAGACTTCAATTTCCTATCAGACTCAGTTTTGCCATGACCATCAATAAATCTCAAAGGCTATCATTGAAAGTCGTTAGGTTGAACCTGGCAGATCCTGTCTTTTCACATGGTCGACTATGTTGGTGCAATGGTTGGAAACCCTGATTGTCTCATCATTGTAGCACCACAGGGCAAAACCAAGAATGCTGTTTATCCAGAGGCTTTGGAATGAGCAATATTGTAATTCCTCCTTCAATGACAATAGATACTAATTCCTTATCCATATAGTTTGTAAGGAATTCTGAACTTGCAACTTTACTGCATAGTGTTACTTTGGAAGAACATACAGACATTCCTGGGTATCTCTGCTATGTACAGTAGTATAAGTGAGATCTTTTTATGGTAGCAAGCTCGACCTGTTTGAAATAGCAGCCAAATTTCTTTCAAAGCTCAGTCTACTGTCTCATGTATGTATATATGTATGAAGCAAAAAGGAAAGGTTGTATGTGACACCTCGATCTAGAAATATTAACAAAATCCATTTCAAATCACAGCGAACAGTCTTAGACACACAAACACACACACACATGCATACATGTTTGTGTATGTATGTATGTCACTATAACTGTTGGTGTACCTAAAAGAAATAGAAAACAAATCTCCCTCAAAGAAGATCCTACTGCCATAGAAGTAAAGGTTGGTGAAAGCTACAGTGTAAAAATTTTAATTAACCCAGGCTCTGCCGTACTTTGGTCCAAGGAGGGTAAACTCTCCAAATATCGGTCGCTCTCCGAGAGGTTTGTTGTTGAGCCCATAGCAATGGAGACTTCTGGTCTCCTTGGCTCTAGGGCTACCTCTCAACTCACCACCATCAGCTACCTGCAGGGGTGAGCCTCGCAAGCCGGAATGGATATTCCAGCGCGTCTCCTTCACCATCCTCTATTCCGACCAGCGGGGCTGCTGGGCTGCCAGCACATGGGGCCCCATTTGCTCATAATAGTGAGTGATGGGGGAGATCGGGAGAGACGGAGGCAGTGATAGTGGGGATTTGGTTCCTGGTGTATATGTATATATTTACCACCACACATTTAAATAAACTTTCCTGAATTACAGACATGAGTAAGTAAATTCTTCATTCATTCATAAACCAATGTTAAATTTATTTTTTTATTTTATTTTATTTTATTTTATTTTATTTTATTTTATTTTATTTTATTTTATCTTATTTTATTTATGCTTTTTAAAATAGCCTTCACATTTTGTTTGAATTTCAGAGGTTCTGATTGTGTAAAAAAAAAGAATAAATAAAATCTAAATTTATTTTTTTGGTCATGCCCTTTTCACTGACAGCATACCTAATGATTCTTCCAAGTGCGAAGCATTATATATGTTGACTGTAATAGGGAACAGTATTTTAAAAAATCGCCACTGGACAAAACTAATAATATTTTTTTCTACATGATTTGCTTTAAACAAATGGCAATAAATATTCTGCTATAATTCCTACTTTAGTTAAAATTCAGCAATCATATTTCAATAGTCAAATATTGTAACTTTAATAAAATACCCAGGAATCACAGGGTACCTTAGCTAGTCTTTCATTATCTTTTGGGCCTTTGATTCTTCTTATCCTCACTCAATCTTTATATCTTTTACATAGCAGCTCAGCTGTCTTACCCGACTCAATTTGTTTATGATTTTCTTCATCCGTTTGCATTTTATAGTTTTCATCAGCAAATTCCAGATTAATGGCCATATTTTCATTGAGTTGATACAAACTTTTAAGTAGAGTATCAAATGTTGATTTTGCTGTTTTGGGATCATGCAAAAGGCAGTATATTTTAAGAAAGAAATCCTTCTTATATATTTCTTCTTCCTTTTTATTTTTTTCTCTCAAACAGTCAGCATCATTGAATAAATCCTTCTCTTTGAACATCATGGCAATATAATCAATTTGGCCATCAGAAAGATCCTTAAGGTTTGTATTGAGAAATTTATTAAGATAATTGATGGAATTTCCAGGTTTATTGCTATTTTTAGTATCCATGGTTCCTAAAAAACAAACAAAAGGAAAAGATAAATGTTTTTAATGTTGTTATGAAGCTGTTGTTGTTTAACCCCAGATCAACCCTAATGAAGCAAACCTAGACCAAATGTATTCTAGCTATGACCATGTCATCTGTTTTTGTATACATAATACTATAAAGTGGTAGATGATAGGAAGAACATCCAGCCATAGAAAATTTGTGAAACAAAGGGTTGGGAGGACCCTGCAGTTGTGTCAAAGACAACCTCCCTAGTGCTGGACTACAATAAAATGCACCCAGTGTTCTCTCTAGAATGTAGGAACATATATAAACGATGAAAGTGATTCCCCATCCCTAGATTTAATTAAGTAGTAATTTGATCAATGACAACCTGCCAAACTTCAACTAGCAAAGAAAATGAGTGTTTAATAATTAATATGTCCAATCAGACCTTTATTTTTTAAGACAATAGGTTGAAATTTCAAAGTTATTTCAGTTCTATTTCTAGCAGGTCAAGCAATTGTTGTGATGTTGATATTGTGATGTCAATAGTGGTGGTGAATTCTATTGATGAATGCCCTTCCTGTCACAAACATTTATTTGTTTCTTATGTAAGGTTTGGATCTTTGTTTACATGGAACACAAACAAATGTCACTGCATACAGTATCAAATACTAAGACAAACACACATGCACATATATACACATGTACACAGGCACACACACATATATAATATATATACATAAATATATGTATATTATATATATATGTGATATATATATATATATATCATATATATATATCATATATATTTATATATATGATATTATGATATATATATATGATATATATAGCATATATATTTATATATATGATATACATATATATCATATATATTTATATATGATATTATGATATATATATATATATATATATATATGAAAAAATGGGGAGAAGAATACTGCAGGTTGCACATGGATAACATGTAATAAAATGAGTCCCTCATCAGTGATTTGCCGACGATCATAGATATTTCATTGCATTAAAAATCATATACCTCACGTCGGTGCAATAATAACTAAATTAAGTTATTAGGACAATTAAAACGCGTAAAGCGAATGAGACAAGTAAACAACGAAGAGGAGAGTTAACCGTAGAGAGGAAGGGAACAAGCTACATAGTTATTCTGTTAGCATAAGCTAGGTGAATATATGAGCGCTTAGAAAAAAGACCTTTCGAGATGAATCCAAATGTGAGAAAGAGAGAAAATGTTTTCGTCGCGAACGGGGTGAAGTGAGAAGGGGAGAAACAGTGAGTGAGTGGAAGTGTGAGGAAGAGTTAACTGACATGACAGAGGGGGCGAAAGAAAGTAGGAGAAACAAGAGAGAACGAGGGAGCAGTAAGAGAGAGAGAGAGAAAAAGACAGAATCGCAGTTTAGGTGAATATATATATATATATTTTCCGTTTATATATATATATATATATATATATATATATATATATATATATATATATATATAAAATTGGTCATTTTGGAAGCGTCAACAATGCAGATGGGTAAATCTCCGGGTAACAGAATTGGGTGGTAATGAGAGAGATGTGAGAGGAAATGTAGAATGAGATGTATAGGGTGGAGAGGAATGTAGGAAAGAGTGTAAAAATAATAACACGAGATAGAGTTACCTTGGAAGTGATTTAATTGTCCCTATATTTCAGATTTCGCATGTTGTCCCACTCTGTTGTCCCACTCTGACTAAAAACTTTTCCCCTCGGAGAACCTGCAGTCTCTCTCATTACCACCTGATTCTGATACCCGGAGATTTACCCATCTGCATTGTTGAGGCTTCCAAAATGACCAATTTTATTATTCCACAGTGCTTCAAGCAAACTTCAACACTCTCTTATATATATATATATATATATATATATATATATATATATATATATATATATATATATATGTGTTATATATATATATATATATCACATACATTAATATATATGATATTAATTATTATGTTATATGATATTATGATATGTATATATATATATATGACATATATAGAACATATATGTCATATATATTTCTATATATGATATTATGATATCTCAAACGAGGTTGTAGAAATGCTTGAACGTAAGGAGGTTGATGTCTGCTGCATCCAAGAGACCAGGTGGAGGGGCGGGTCTGCTAGATTCATTGTGGGTAAAAAACGATGCTATAAGCTTTTCTGGGTGGGAAATGACAATGGGCTGGGTGGGGTAGGAATCATGTTAGCAGAAAAATGGGTGGATAAGATAATAGACGTAAATAGAGTAAACGACAGAATAATTAAAATAAGACTTGTTCTAAATAGAACTACTGTGACGATAATATCTGCGTACGCGCCCCAATCCGGACTGCCTGACGCTATAAAAGACACTTTCTATGAGACACTGATGCTCACTACCTCCCAAATAACCGACAGTGACTATATAATTATTGCTGGCGACCTAAATGGTCATGTTGGACAACATTGTGATGGCTATGATGAAATTCATGGAGGCTATGGGTTTGGTACTAGAAATGAGGAAGGCTCCAGAATCCTGGAATTCTGTGACGCAAATAACCTAACAATCTGTAACACTAACTTCAAAAAACGAGACAATCACCTACAGATCAGGGGAACATACCAGCCAGGTAGATTATATCCTTACCAGAAGACGTGACCGAGTGACTGTTTTAAACACTAAATCCCTCCCCCATGAAGAATGCACCTCCCAACATAGACTGATAATTAGCGACCTCATAGTCAGGACGAGACGTACTCGACAGCAGAAGAGGACTATCCTCAGGAGAAAAATATGGAAGCTAAAGGACCCCACAGCCAGAGATAAATTTCAAAGCATATTACTTGATGCTTTCGACAGTAAGGAAGAGCATTTAGAGTCGGACAATGTAGAGGGACAGTGGGAATTCCTGAAAGCAAACCTGCTGATGGCCGCAGACGAAGTCTGTGGCCGGAGCAGGCCTATAGGCAGGAGGAGAGTAACATGGTGGTGGAACAGTAAGGTGGAGGAGTCGATTAAGGCCAAAAAGCAGGCTTGGAAAGTATGGCGGGATGGGGGAAGTAGAGAAGACTATCAAGTGGCCAGGAGGGAAGCTAGGAGACAAGTGTACTTCGCAAGAAGGGAAGCAGAGGTAAGAAAGTTCAAGCATGTTCTACAACGCGAGGACCAAAAACGTGAGGTGTTCAGGATTGCTAGGCAATGTGTCAAGGAAAACCGTGATATTGTTGGGGAGAAGTGTGTACTAAATGATGATGGCATACTCGCCATCACTGACGCTGATAAGAAGGTCGCTTGGAAGTGTCACTATGAAAGGCTACTAAATGAGAATAAATGGGAGAAGGATCGTCTCCCCCAGATCGATCCAATAGAGGGACCAGCGGTGTTAGTTGAAGGTAGTATAATAAGTAAGGCAACCAAAGATATGAAGACGGGTAAGGCGGCTGGGCCTTCGGAAATAGTTGCTGAGATGCTGAAGGCCTCTGGAACGGTGGGACACACCATGGTCACCCGGATAGTAAACCAAGTCATACAGAATGGGGTTGTTCCGAAGGACTGGCGTAGCAGCATCATCATTAACTGTTACAAGGGTAAAGGAGACGCCCTAGATAGGAGTAACTATAGAGGCATTAAATTAATCGACCAGGTCATGAAGGTCATGGAAAAAGTAATAGTGCAACTAATCAGAGAGAGAATCGATCTAGATGAAATGCAGTTCGGGTTTGTGTCAGGCAAAAGTACCACAGACGCTCTTTTCATTGTACGACAACTACAGGAGAAGTACCTAGCTAAAAGTAAACCCTTATACTTAGCCTTTGTCGACTTGGAGAAAGCCTTCGACAGAGTCCCCCGTTCCATTATCTGGTGGGCTCTTAGAAAACTAGGTGTTGACGAATGGCTTGTGAGAGCTATACAAGCCATGTATAAAGAAACAGTGAGCAAGGTTAGAATTAACAACGAATATAGTGAAGAGTTTAGCGTAAAAGTTGGTGTCCATCAGGGCTCTGTTCTTAGCCCCCTACTATTTATTATTGCTCTTCAGGCTATAACAGAGGAGTTCAAGACCGGCTGCCCATGGGAACTCCTATACGCAGATGACCTAACGCTCATAGCTGAATCAATGGCCGAGCTAGAGAAGAAATTCCAAACATGGAAGCACGGCCTAGAATCAAAAGGCCTTAAAATTAACCTGGCTAAGACTAAAGTTCTAGTTTGTAGGAAAGAAAATAAGGCGCCGGTCCCTTCCGGGAAATGGCCATGCTCAGTGTGTAGGAAAGGTGTAGGTAGAAACTCCATTTTATGTCCCAAATGCAAAGTATGGGTGCATAAAAGATGTAGTGGGATCACAGGTAAGCTAACTAAGAACACAGATTTTACATGTGGCCGGTGCTCTGGTGCAATAAGTAGCAGCAAGTGCCCACAGAATACTAGCTCTTTCAACTGCGCAGAGGGTTCTATAGAAATAGTGGACAGCTTCCGTTACCTGGGTGACAAAATCAGCAGTGGGGGAGGGTGCTCCGAAAGTACAGTAGCTAGAGTCAGAACTGGATGGAAAAAGTTCAGAGAGCTTATACCACTATTAGCCGCTAAAGGGTTCTCCCTAAAAATGAAAGGCAGGTTGTATGATGCCTGCATACGAACAGCAATGTTGCATGGCAGTGAGACCTGGGCATTGTGTGCAGAGGATATACGCAGACTAGAGAATAACGAAGCTTGCATGCTCCGCTGGATGTGTAATAGTAATATACGCGAACGGCAAAGCATAAACGAACTAAGGAAAAAATTAGAAATAAGAGGGATCAGATGTTGTTTACTCGAGAGAAGGCTACATTGGTACGGTCACGTGATGCGCATGAAAGACGACAGCTGTATAGCAAAGTGCAGGGCAATAAAGATAGATGGTAGCCACGGAGTAGGCAGACCCGGAAAAACCTGGGACGAGCTGATAAATTCCGACCTCACACACTTACACCTCTCCAAGACAATGTCACTGGACCGAGACCTTTGGCGGTACTCAGTAATAGAGAAGACCCGCCTTACCTGTAAAACCTACCACAGTCAGTAGGCATCTCTAACAAAATACACCCCCGTCCCACCACCCCCACCCCATCCACACCGCCCCTTTCAATGTAAAGTTATGTTGGTGCCACAAAATCCAGGCCGAAACAAATGAGATCGTGTAGGTGTCACGACAAAAAAACACACAGTCCACGCTGTAATGTGACCGTGTAGGCAACACGGTAAAAACCTCCCAGTCCCACGCTGTAAATGTGGTTGGTGTTAGGAAGGGCATCCAGCTGTAGAAAACCCGCCAGACAGTCCACGCTGTAATGTGGCCATGTAGGCAACACGGTAAAAACCTCCCAGCCCCACACTGTAAATGTGGTTGGTGTTAGGAAGTGCATCCAACTGTAGAAAACCCGCCAGACAGTCCTATGCGAGCAAGACAACCACTCTTGCCTCAAGTGGGAAAACTCCCGTCCAAACCCATGCAAGCGTGGAACATGGACGTTAAACGATGATGATGATGATGATATATATGACATATGTTCTATATATATCATATATATTTTTATATATGATATTATGATATATATATATATATGATATATCATCATCATCATTTTACGTCCGCTTTTCCCTGCTTGCAAGGGTTGGACGGGTCCTATTCAGCACAGCATCTCTCCAATTGTCATGGTCCTTCGTCATCTCCTCAGTAAGTTTCAGTGATCTGAGGTCTGCTCTCACCACCTCGCCCCATGTTTTACGTGGTCTACGTCTACTGCGTCTTCTTTCTACTGGGATTTCTTGGCATTTCTTTACCCATGATATATATATATATATGGCCTTCGGAAATAGTTGCCGAAATGCTGAAAGCATCTGGAACGGTGGGACACACTATGGTCACCCGGATAGTAAACCAAGTCTTACAGAATGGGGTCGTTCCGAAGGACTGGCGCAGCAGCATCATCATTAACTGCTACAAGGGTAAAGGTGATGCCCTAGATAGGGGAAACTATAGAGGCATTAAATTAATTGACTAGATCATGGTCACAGAAAAAGTAATAGCGCAACTAATCAGAGAGTGAATTGATCTAGACGAAATGCAGTTCGGGTTTGTGACAGGTAAAAGTACAACAGACACTCTTTTCATTGTACGACAACTACAGGAGAAGTACCTAGCTAAAAGTAAACCCCTATACTTAGCTTTTGTTGACTTGGAGAAAGCCTTTGACAGAGTACCCCGCTCGATTATCTGGTGGGCCCTTAGAAAACTAGGTGTTGATGAATGGCTTGTGATAGCTATACACGCCATGTATAAAGAAACAGTGAGCAAGGTTAGAATTAACAACGAATATAGTGAAGAGTTTAGCGTAAAAGTTGGTGTTCATCAGGGCTCCGTCCTTAGCCCACTACTATTTATTATTGCCCTTCAGGCTATAACAGAGGAGTTCAAGACCGGCTGCCCATGGCAACTCCTATATAAGTATTTTTACGGAGGTACCTGGTCTTTCTACTATCTTAATATTGAGTTTATGTTTATCTAGGGCCCTTCTAAATTTGTAAGCTAATTCACCTCTAGGGGTTGTATTGATGAACATTACACTCTGGTATTTATTGCTATCATACCATGAGTTTATTCTATTAGCCTTATTCCTAGTTCTCTCTATTCTATTCCAAAATTTACTCCTATACAAGGGGCAGGTCCCATTTGTGTCATTATTTACCATTTTTTCCCATTTGGTTCTGGCTCCTCTATACACTCTGATTTTATCTCTCTGATTGTAACCAGAGAACTGCATACGGTGGATGAAGTGTTGTATGTGTCTCTCTAGTTCTTCGGGGTTGCACATGCAGGACACGTTTCTCATCACCCGTACCAAATCAGCAATCAGAATGTTGATTTTGGTATGGTCCGAAACAGCTGAGTTTCGGTGGATCAGATATTTGGAAGTCATGGGTTTGGCATAATGGGAATGGAGGATTTGTTTTTTGTTATATATATATATATATATATATATATATATTATATATATATCTATAATATATATATTATATATATATATATATATCTATAATATATATATATATATATATTATATATATATATTATATATATATATATATATATATTATATATATATATATATATATATTATATATATATATATATATTATATATATATATATATATAGATATATATTATATATATATAATATATATATATATATTATATCTATATATATTATATATATATTTATTAAAATAACAGATTACAGTTTAAGCAAAGAATCGCTGCTTTCACCCTTAACGGGATCTTCTGAAACTGACAAAGTCAATTTACTTTATTCTTAACTCTGAAGCCGAGAATCATTCGGTTTCCTAGTTAGAATTTTAGTCTACGATTTCAGTTATAACCATTTACGTGGTTTTGTCTTTGCGTGCAATTGTTCTCCACGCTCCACATATGACGTATTATCTTCGTTTTTTCCCCGTTCATTGCCAGAGAAAGTCTCTATGAACCATCTAAGAGAATATTAGTCTACGTCTTCTTTTATACCATAAACGTGGTTTTGTCTTTGCGTGTAATTGTTTTTCACCGCTCCAAATAATGACGTATTATATTCGTTTTTTCCCGTTCTTTGCCAGGAAACGTTTCCACGAACCAAAGTATCGTCTTCCTGTCTTCCTCCGGTTGCAACGTTTTTTGAAATATTCACTTCTGCGTTTACAGATTGACTTTGTCAGTTTCAGAAGATCCCGTTAAGGGTGAAAGCAGCGATTCTTTGCTTAAACTTTAATCTGTTATTTTAATAAATATTTGCTGTACAGTTCTTATATATTTGATATATATTTATCCTTATCAAGCCCTCTTTGGATTTTAGTCTTCAAATTTATTATCATTACTATTTGGCTCCCTCGGTTGAGTACTCTATTGACCTATATTTATCATGCAGAAACAACATCTGAATATTTCTACAAAGAACATACCCGTACCAAGCAGGAAAACATACCTAAAACTCCTGATACAGAAAACAGACGCGTTCATTAAAAGGTTGTGTTGTCATGCCTTTTATTTCGATAATCCGCGAAAAGCAGACAACTAACAGGATAAATTTGGGTTTAAAACCTATAATAACACTCCGTGTAACCCAGCATTGCTACCCTTCGAAAATGATGTCTTGGAAATCATACAGAGTATCAAATTTCGGAATAGGAGCAATTCCTTCCAGCAGGACCTGAAGAATAGAATTCCTTCTATTAAGGATTCTAATGCCGTGCACGTCCATTCCGACAAAACTGGCAACCTATATCAAGTGGAGCGCAGTACTTACCATCAACTACTACATAATGCTGTAACTAAGGATTACCGTAAAACTAATCGGTGCGTCATCAATGAAATCAACGATGCTGGGTTTAAAATCACTTTGGATCTCAACATCCTGGACTGGACCGAACCTCTGAACCCTCTGTCTCCCCACTTTACCTTGAAGGACCACAAATCCAATTTTCCGAACAACCCCTCTATTCGGCTTATTAACCCTACGAAGTCCGATTTAGGTAGACTTAGTAAAAGGATTCTTGATAGAATTATACCTGAAATTAGAAGTTTGGCCCCTCTTGCACTGTGGAACAATTCTTTCGCGGTGATTGATTGGTTCAACGGCATATGCAACAAGGAACATTGCCATTTTATCCA
>CAXHJY010000144.1:35000-45000 GCA_964016885.1 Eledone cirrhosa
AGCATGCAAGCTTCGTTCCTCTCTAGTCTGCATATATCCTCTGCACACATTGCCCAGGTCTCACTGCCATGCAACATTGCTGTTCGTATGCAGGCATCATACAACCTGCCTTTCATTTTTAGGGAGAACCCTTTAGCGGCTAATAGTGGTATAAGCTCTCTGAACTTTTTCCATCCAGTTCTGACTCTAGCTACTGTACTTTCAGAGCACCCTCCTCCACTGCTGATTTTGTCACCCAGGTAATGGAAGCTGTCCACTATTTCTATAGAACCCTCTGCGCAATTGAAAGAGCTAGTATTTGTGGGCACTTGCTGCTACTTATTGCACCAGAGCACTGGCCACATGTAAAATCTATGTTTTTAGTTAGCTTACCTATGATCCCACTACATCTTTTATGCACCCATACTTTGCATTTGGGACATAAAATGGAGTTTCTACCTACACCTTTCCTACACACTGAGCATGGCCATTTCCCGGAAGGGACCGGCGCCTTATTTTCTTTCCTACAAACTAGAACTTTAGTCTTAGCCAGGTTAATTTTAAGGCCTTTTGATTCTAGGCCGTGCTTCCATGTTTGGAATTTCTTCTCTAGCTCGGCCATTGATTCAGCTATGAGCGTTAGATCATCTGCGTATAGGAGTTCCCATGGGTAGCCGGTCTTGAACTCCACTGTTATAGCCTGAAGGGCAATAATAAATAGTAGGGGGCTAAGAACAGAGCCCTGATGAACACCAACTTTTACGCTAAACTCTTCACTATATTCGTTGTTTATTCTCACCTTGCTGACTGCTTATTTATACATGGCTTGTATAGCTCTCACAAGCCATTCATCAACACCTAGTTTTCTAAGAGCCCACCAGATAATGGAATGGGGGACTCTGTCGAAGGCTTTCTCCAAGTCGACAAAGGCTAAGTATAGGGGGTTTACACCACCCCTTTCACGTGCATCACGTGACCGTACCAACGTAGTCTTCTCTCAAGTAAACAACATCTGATCCCTCTTATTTCTAATTTTTCCCTTAGTTCATTTATGCTTTGCCGTTCACGTATATTACTATTACACATCCAGCGGAGCATGCAAGCTTCGTTCCTCTCCAGTCTGCGTATATCCTCTGAACACAATGGCCAGGTCTCACTGCCATGTAACATTGCTGTTCGTATGCAGGCATCATACAGCCTGCCTTTCATTTTTAGAGAGAACCTTTTAGCGGCTAATAGTGATATAAGCTCTCTGAACTTTTTCCATCCAGTTCTGACTCTAGCTACTGTACTTTCAGAGCACCCTCCCCCACTGCTGATTTTGTCACCCAGGTAACGGAAGCTGTCCACTATTTCTATAGAACCCTCTGCGCAATTGAAAGAGCTAGTATTTTGTGGGCACTTGCTGCTACTTATTGCACCAGAGCACCGGCCACATATAAAATCTATCTTCTTAGTTAGCTTAACTGTGATCCCACTACATCTTTTATGCACCCGTACTTTGCATTTGGGACATAAAATGGAGTTTCTACCTACTCCTTTCCTACACACTGAGCATGGCCATTTCCCGGATGGGACCGGTGCCCTATTTTCCTTCCTACAAACTAGAACTTTAGTCTTAGACAGGTTAATTTTAAGGCCTTTTGATTCTAGACCATGCTTCTTGTCTAGTTCAGCCATTGATTCAGCTATGAGCGTTAGATCATCTGCGTATAGGAATTCCCATGGGCAGCCGGTCTTGAACTCTTCTGTTATAGCCTGAAGGGCAATAATAAATAGTAGGGGGCTAAGAACAAAGCCCTGATGAACACCTACTTTTACGCTAAACTCTTCGCTATATTCGTTGTTAATTCTAACCTTGCTGACTGTTTCTTTATACATGGCTTGTATAGCTCTCACAAGCCATTCATCAACACCTAGTTTTCTAAGAGCCCACCAGATAATGGAACGGGGGACTCTGTCAAAGGCTTACTCCAAGTCGACAAAGGTTAAGTATAGGGGTTTACTTTTAGCTAGGTACTTCTCCTGTAGTTGTCGTACAATGAAAAGAGCGTCTGTGGTACTTTTACCTGACACAAACCCGAACTGCATTTCATCTAGATCAATTCGCTCTCTGATTAGTTGCGCTATTACTATTTCTGTGACCTTCATGACCTGGTCGAATTATTTAATGCCACTATTGTTACCCCTATCTAGAGCATCTCCTTTACCCTTGTAGCAGTTAATGATGATGCTGCTACGCCAGTCCTTCGGAACAACCCCATTCTGTATGACTTGGTTTACTATCCGGGTGACCATAGTGTGTCCCACCGTTCCAGAATGATATATATATCTATATATATATGATATATATATATATATATATATATGATATATATATCTATATGATATATATATCTATATGATATCTCTCTCTCTCTCTCTCTCTATATATATATATATATATATATATATATATATATATATATATATATATATATATATATATATATATATATATACAATATTAACAAATGGAAACTATATTTATAATCAGATTTCATCTGTCGCCTTCAGCAGATTAACTTTCAAGAAATCCCACTGTTCCTCTATATCGTACGTCTCTAATTGCTCTTCCTTACTGTCAAAAGCATCAAGTAATATGTTTTTAAATTTGTTATTGGCTGTGGGGTCCTTCAACTTCCATATTCTTCTCCTCAAAGTAGTCCTCCTCTGTCGTTGAGTACGTCTCACTAACTATTAGGCTATGTTGGTAGGTGCAATATTCACGGGGGAGGGACTTAGTGTTTACAACATACACTCTGTCACGTCTTCTGGTAAGGATTTAATCTACCTGGCTGGCGTACTCCCCTGATCTATAGGTGATCGAGTGATTGTGTCTGTTCAAGCTAATATCTACTGGTGTCTAAATGTTTGAAATTATTTTACTACCATTGTATAAATTTACAGTAGAATAAAGGTATGTTGTTCCTGAAGAACTAGGATTCATTTTTAACTTGAGATACACGGAAAAATTTATGGGGGGGGGGGGGCGATTTTCATGCGAGTATATACGATAGGTAATGTTACGCAAGACAAGGGTTTATTTCTGACGACGCTATTCTATACGAATACCCACAATCACTATTTACCAAAAGGTAAAACAACGTTTATGGATCGTTTCGGTTGATTGAAGTCATGTTATTGTTTTAATAGAGATCTCTCACACAGGCACTATACCTTAAGCTTTAATTAATGAAGTTAATTATATCGACTATTACATATTTTATCGTTTCCGGAAACAAGAGCATATTAAGCTTGGCTGGAATTTCTATCGGAGCCCTTACTTACAATCTATGATAGCAAACTAAAAATAATTTGGAACCCTTTAAATATTGTGATGCACCTGGGTATAACCTAGTCAGCCTTAATCCGCCACGTAACACCCTCAAGCCCCCCCCCCCTAATTCCAGACCTGCCTACACGCAAATTATAAATAATATATATACTATCATTTGATAGTATATTTGATAGTACACTATTTGATAGTATACCCTTTGATAGTATACTATTATATAATCTCTACCCGCCCACTTAGGCCCCAGCGCAACCTGGACCTTCTCAAGGCCTTCCGGGGGCGGTAGCTTCCACTTTGAGAACCTCTGGTGTAAACGAAGTTAACCTCGGTGTGATTTGAACACGGAAATGTAAAATGAAACTAAATACAGCAAATAATTTTCTCCATAACTATTGATCCATTTGGCATATATTTTAAAACTTTCGAAGTTTAGTGCATAATTAGTTCATTATTTTACGATTGTTTTACGGCGGTGAATTGGCAGTATCGGTAGCGAGTTGGACGCCATGCTTTGACGCATAGAGTTACTGCCCTTGCCATTCTGAGTTCAAATCCCGCCGAGGTTAACTTTGCCTTTCATCCTTACGGGGTCGATAAAATAAAGTACCAGTAATGTACTGAGTAATTGCTGGCCTTAGAATTGCTAAAAGTAGAAACAATTATTTTACGATTGTTTCAGAAGGTTGATTGATATAGTAATGTTATGAAAATAATCGTCAAAAGTTAAAAATTACTTACGTTACGTAATTTCTTTGTTACTATTAGCCATCTAATAATTTCGGTATCACGATAGTGATACTAAGCAAGTTATGAAGGCAGGTAGTTTAGCGATAGAGAATTGAACGAAAGCGAAAATAAGAGTGCCACCGGAAATAACAGCTGTGAAATATACAGCGCCATCTACCTGTTAGCTAGCTACTCAACGTGAAACAAAAGAACCCTTAGAACCTACCAGAATTAGAACCTACTAGAATAAACGCCTACACATCGACTAAACAACAAAGGATTGTTCCTGTATAAATAGAGTGGTTCCTAACACTTTCGCTAGTCGATTTTTGGCAGAGTCAGCTAGCGCATCGTTGTTCCTTTACTCTGCCACGCTTTGTCACTCACACACGCATTGCCTTGTACCCCGTATCGTTGCTTCATGTGAAAATAAATAGCTGATCGAATTTACATCTCGCCTTGCTTCGTCCTTTCAACTTGTGCTTTCGTCTGTCCATCCTCAACAGTTCTTTTAAGGGCTATCTTCATATCTGATCAGACCGTATGCGATAACAGTCCTTCTAAGGACTATTCTCGGATCTGATCAGAAGTAGTGACTAGACTGACCAACCAGCGTCGCTACACATACACAAATACACGCACAGACAGACATACAGATTTACCTAGTTGATGTTATCTAATTTCCAATGAGTTCAAATTTCCATGAGTTCAAATCCCGCCGAGGTTAACTTTGCCTTTCATCCTTACGGGGTCGATAAAATAAAGTACCAGTAATGTACTGGTTAATTTGCTGGCCTTGTGCCAATAGTAGAAACAGTTATCTAATTTCCAATGAAAGAGTCTTGCTTTTGTGTTAGAAAAAAATGTTTCATAATGGTTTCTTATTTAAGCTCAAGACCAACAATTTTGGGGTAGGAGGAAAGTCGATTAAATTGACCTCAGTGCGTTACTGGTACTTTATTTTATCGACCTACTAAGGATGACGGGCAAAGCTAACCTCGGCGGGATTTGAACTCAGAATGTAAAGGACCGTAACTCTATGCCGCGAAGTAGGGTGTCCGACACTCTACCGATACTGCCAATCCACTGCCCTTAAGGATGAAAGGCAAAGGTAACCTCAGCAAGATTTGAACTCAGATCGTAAAGGGCCGTAACTCTATTCCATAAAGTATATTGTCCAACGTTCCACAGATACTGCCAATAATAATAATAATTGTTTCTACTTTTGGCACAAGGCCAGCAATTATCCCAGTGCATTACTGGTGCTTTATTTTATCGATCCCGTAATGATGAAAAGCAAAGTTAACCTCGGTGAGATTTGAACTCAGATCGTAACGGGCCGTAACTCTATGCTACATAGCATGGCGTCCGACCGTCTACCGATACTGCCAATAATAATAATTGTTTCTACTTTTGGCACAAGGCCAGCAATTATTCCAGTGCATTACTGGTGCTTTATTTTATCGATCCCGTCATGATGAAAAGCAAAGTTAACCTCCGCGGGGTTTGAACTCAGAATGGCAAGGGCCGTAACTCTATGCGTCAAAGCATGGCGTCCGACCCTCTACCGATACTGCCAATCCACCGCATAATAATTGTTTCTACTTTTGGCACAAGGCCAGCAATTACACAATACATTACTGGTACTTTATTTTATCGACCCCGTAAGGATGAAAGGCAAAGTTAACCTCGATGGGATTTGAACTCAGACCGTAATAAGACGTAACTATGCTAGAAAGCATGACGTCCAACCCTCTACCGATACTGCCAAATCGTCGCCCTCCGCATAATAATTGTTTCTACTATTTGCACAAGGCCAGCAATTACCCAGTACATTACTGGTACTTCATTTTATCGACCCCGTAAGGATGAAAGGCAAAGTTAAACTCGGCGGCAACCAGAATATGCATGCATACACACACAAATGCGTGCATGCATGCATATTATCGGGCAGCTGACATACATATATAAAGAACAGCTGACTCCCTCCATAAAATCGGAGTGACAGCAGAACGTCTGAGGAAGGAACCCCGTGAGATGAGGTGGCTGTTGCAGCGAGTGTCGCTGGCCATAGTCTGCGGAAATGCCTTTGCCATTTGTCCGCGGTGTAGAGTATGTCACCCTCTCCCCTTCCCCTTTTCTTTCTTCCTTTGTCTAGTAGCCCTTGCTCTTCCCCTCATTTATGGCATAGTCCTTCCCAATACTGTTTTCTTTTTATGTCATTAATCAACTATTTACCGTATCACTGTAGTAAATACGAACGTTTGACCGCGCCGTCATCGACTAAAAGGAATTACGACGATCGCTACATTAAATCTCCATGCGCTTAAGGCGCCAAAATAAAGGTTTTAACTATAGGAGTGACTTCCCTTGTTTGATGGTAGACGTGACCAATGTATCATCGCAAAGCAATTTATTTAAAGTGCTTAATATAAACACACGCGCACACACATATATATGTATATAAATATATATACCCACACATACATGTTAGTTGAGAAAGAGAGAGTGGGGTATAGTGCCGATATGTATGCAAGCTGGTGTATCCTTTGCTCTCAACTTTGATTAGAAGGTAGGTCTCAGTTATTATAAATTATAGCCAACCGCGCTCCTCTTTCGAAGACCTTGTAAAGGTCCATTTTAAAGTCGTGATGTCTTGCACATGGCATGGGATTCATTACCGCGGTGCATAGATATGTAATTCACATTCCTTAAAAACTATTTACTAACAAGTGCTTGCACACACGCGTACCCTACATGCATGCATACATAGATACACACGTTCGTACATATATACATGTACAACATGCATATGAATATATTTACCGTTGCATGTATGTATTTATATGTGCAGGATGTGTGTGTATATAATAGAGCTATATATGAAAGCATATACGATATTTTTATATATATAATCAGTATACAAGTTTCGCTATTAGTGTTTTAAGTTGTTACTTTGTATCCAACTCTGTTCTGTACTGTTAGTTTTATTCATCATTAGTGTGGAGGCATATGGCTTAATGATTAGAGCGTTGGATTTACAATCTTGAGGTTGTGAGTTCGATTCCCTTACCGGGTGATGTTTTGTGTTCTTGAGCAAGGCACTTTATTTCATGTTGTTCAGTTTACTCAGCTGTAGAAATTAATTTTTACATAGCCTTTCACTTGGAAAGCATGTGTAGCATGGAGAGGAGAGACATGTATGGATGGGTGACTGCTAATCTCCCACAAAAACACTTTGCCCCGACTTGTGCCTCGAAAGGGAAACTTTCATGGTGCAAATTCCATGGTCATTCGTGACTTTTAATGCCCTGTATCACATGAAACCACATTAGCAAGACAGTCATGAGAAGTATATTACAACACTATGAGTACATCACATTAAAAAATTTGTCTTTATTCTAATACTGTAGATATTCTCAACAATCTGTCCACTAATAAAGTTACTATAAACATTTGAATTAACAAATGTTTTGTTTTTTAATATTTTCTGCTAAAATTACATGGTGTTAAGAGTTAATGTGTCATTGTTCATCTGTGTATTTCACTTTCATACTCGCCCCATACTTTTGTGGCCAATAAAAAGAAAATATTGTTATTATTGTTGTTTCTTCAAACGTTTATAACCAATTTTCTGATACATTATTGTTGTATTTCAGAATTCACCAAACATTTCCTCGTAAATCAGTTGTCATTTCCTGCAACAATTCAAGGATTTTTTTAATATAAAAAACAAATCTAATTTTGGAAAAATGAATTTCTATTTTGTATTTTAACAAAATATGGATTCTTTAGCCCTGAGTGAATTCAATGGTAACCTCTCTCCATCAATAACACCTCTACAGACTGAAGAAATACACAAGCAGCTGAACTCTAAACCAGTTTTCCCCAATGACTTCCATTTGAAACAATCCCCATGGGCCTTTAGTTTAGAAAAGTGCAACATGAAAGATAACAATATGTCTCAACAACCATATATTCAAGATTTATCATCCAATGTTAATAGTCCAGTGGTCAGTCAAAAATCCTGTACTCCGATGAACAGCACAGATCGTAATTTATACTCAAAAAATTTCTTATTAATGCCATCAATTCAAACCCTACAGCAAGACCAAAAATCAAAGGCTTCCATTTCTGATCAACATTGTTATAAAAGCAACATGATTTGCCATGTCGATGGCTGCCAAGACCACAATATCAGGACTACTACCTCGAAAACACTCAATATTCCTACTGTGAGGTGTCAGAAGAATCACGAACAACATTCTCAATCTAATAAAGATAGATGTACTCCTGGCCAGGAGTTTGAGTCACAACGATTCCACTGCACAGTTTGCAGTAAGAGCTATGCACGATCTAATCAACTTGTATGCCACAACAGGGTCCACACAGGAGAAAAGCCTTATCCCTGTGATGAATGTGAAAAGAAATTTACTCGCTCAGATCAATTGAAGTACCACAAGCGCACCCACAGTGGAGAGAAGCCTTACCAGTGTACATTTTGTCCAAAAAGCTTTGCACGTTCAGACAAACTGAAATGCCACATTCGTGTTCACACGGGTGAAAAACCATACCACTGCGTGACATGTGGCAAGCAGTTTGCCCGCTCTGACAAACTACGAGCCCATGAGCGCATACACACTGGTGAAAAGCCCTACCATTGTGACCTTTGCCCAAAAACATTTGCTCAGTCCGACAAACTACGCTGTCATAGGCGTGTCCATACTGGGGAGAAACCCTACCATTGCAGTGAATGCGGCAAACAGTTCTCCCGCTCTGACAAACTTGTCCAGCACAAACGAATTCACACTGGGGAAAGACCATTTCGTTGTAATATTTGTTCAAAACAGTTTCTCCGTTCTGATAAAATGCAATTGCACCGGAAAACCCATTTTGTTGCACCATCAACAGTTTTGTTACCAAAAACAACTGTAAAACAGCAGTGTCCAAAGTTAAACAGCCATACAGAAGCTCGCCCCTCAATTAGTTCAACTTTAACCAACGATGATGTTATCTGCATTGATGATACTGAACTGGCTGTCCTTACAAATAAAAACTTAAAGGACTACATACCAAATAACCCCTATTTCTGGCATACAGTCAACTGAGGGCTACGTACCCCTTAAACTCTACTTTAGGCCTACATTCAACCGGGGCTTATATACCCCTTAACCCCTACTCAGGCCTACATTCAACTGAGGATTACATAACCCTTGACCCCTAATTCAGGCCTACACTGAACTGAGGACCCTATAAACCCTACTTCAAGCTTGTATTCAACTAACAGTAGAACTCTAGTCTATTTTCATTTTAAGAAACAACAACATGAACTAGTGACAATGAGATATATATATATATGTGTGTGTAGCCCCAAGTATTCTAATAAATAGGAGACTTAGAACGGGGACTTGGTGAACACCAAACTAAATTCATGGGATTTTCTGCTAAATCTGTCATGGCTTACAGCACTTTCATACATCAATAGAATTACTCTTATAAGCCATCATCTTTATTCAGTATCTCCAAACTTTATTCTACAAAAGGTCTACTCTAGTAGGTTTGTTCTTAGCTATGAACTTTCTTTGCAGTTATTGTGCTAGAAAAAATGGGTTTTTTTGTGATTCTATACCCAGGAACAAGCCTTAACTGCATTGCTCTTCTGATTTACACAAACTTTGCTATCACTCTCAACTACTTTCAATAATAGATACATCACTTTTGTGAAACGTTTTTGGTTACAGTTTCATTCAATCAGGACTGACGTGAGAGATAATCAACAAGGACATAATTAATTAAGCAAGTAACTACCATAATAGTGACATATTCTGCAATTTTTCCATCACCTCACTGACTCTCTTGTCACCCTATAGTATTCCCACTTTCATCACCTCACTGACTCTCCTTTCACCCTACAGTATTCCCACTTTCATCACCTCGCTGACTCTCCTTTCACCCTAC
>CAXHJY010000144.1:62500-87500 GCA_964016885.1 Eledone cirrhosa
AAGTAACCTACCACAAGTAGCCATAGAGTTCTCTCAATTAGCAAAAAACAGACAATCACACACTCGGGTAGTAGACAGCTAAGATTTTTGCGCACTTACAAACGGTACTTGGTTTGTTTCCACAGAGTTCTCACAGCTGAGTGCACATTTACCACTACTTTAGAATACCTAGTTAGTAAATAGTTAGAATGATTACACACTCATTTAAGACCGATTACGCGCATTCACCATTACTTTAGAATACCCTAACCATTGAGTTCTCTCGGTTAGTAAATAGTTAGACGTATTACACACTCAGTTAAGACCAATTACGCTCTTTATACATGACTCTACACACAGTACCCGGTTTCTTTAGACACAGACTTCCCACAGTTATGACTGGTCACGATCCTATCAATTGAACACTGCACTAGGTTTTGATCCGTGATCATCTAACCATGGAGTGTTCACGATTACTGATTGGACAATATTACTTACACACATCCTCGGGGTTTTGCTATTCTTTTTTATTTTATTTTATTTCTGTGTTGGGTAACACACCTCCACCACTCAAGCACCTATCTTAAAACCCAAGGGCCCATATGACGGGAAAACGCACATACTGACACCTTAACTCAAATACCCAACCCTACAAAGAGCCCCTTGGTGGCCTACATGGCGATTGCTTGCATGCACAGATTTGGGGACTCAGATTCTCAATAGGACAACGGCACATACAGAGTTCGATATGAGCCGACTACTTGCTCTTCACATGGATGTGTATATACCAAAACATACACTTTTTTAGACGATACGGATGTGTATATACCAAAACATACACTATTTACAATTCAATCTATACACGTATAGCAGAACATTGAACTGAATTTACTTGCGTGTGTATAGGGTTGCGGTTGACCCAATTTCTCCAATTTACATCGTCAAATCGAGATTTGACCAATATAACATTTGTTGTTTTATAAACTAACTTTCAGTGAATACTATGTTGGTATATATATATATTTTTTTTTTCTTTGACCTCGCGTCGGTGTCTGTGAGTGTGTGTGTACTCACTCACACTAACTGTGACCGACTAATTCTAAAGATTTGATGTTGAGATTAGACCCGTCCAGCGTCTTTTACAGCTATTGAGAGATGGAGACTTGATAGTTTTATGACCCTAACTGAGGACGATAGCAGCTGGCGTGTTTTGGCTGCTTGATCTTCATATGGGGGGACAAAACTCTAGTGAGTGAACATCGTTAAATTTTCTCCCTCATATCAAGAATTTGAAGACAATTCATTTTCACCTGACGAGATCAGTGTTAAACGATCATGGCCGCACGATCGATCTATCTCTTATTGAAACGTGTCATGATTAAAATGATTGTAAATTTATACCATGCCTTCGATCTTCATTTTATACACATATATACATATATATATATATATACACACATATACTTTATGTATATATATATTTTTTTTTTTTATGACCATGCTGTAAAATGGGATAGTTGCTGAGATGCTGAAGGCATCAGGGGACGTAGGCACTAAACTGGTTGCACGAATCATCAATCAGGCTATATGTTGTGGCGTCATACCCAAAGACTGGTGCAGCAGTATTCTCATAAATTGCTACAAAGGTAAATGGCATGCTCTGGGGAGGAGCAATTATAGGGTTATAAAACTTATGGATCAGGGTATGAAAGTGGCAGAACGTATATTAGCACAACTAATTAAAGAAAGGGTCAAACTAGATGAGATGCAGTTTGGTTTTGTGCCTGGGAAGAGTACAACATATGCCCTCTTCTTGGTGAGACAATTACAAGAGAGGTTCTTAGAGAAAAATAAGCCACTATACTTACCCTTTGTTGACCTAGAGAAGGCCTTTGATAGGGTACCCTGATCTAGGTGTTGAGGAATTGCTTGTGAGTACAGTGCAAACTTTGTACAGAGGTACTGTCAGTAAAGTCAGAGTAGGAATGGAGTTTAGTGAGGAATTCCAGGTACAAGTAGGAGTACATCAAGGTTCGGTCCTCAGCCCGCTCTTGTTCATTATAGTCCTCCAAGCCATAACAGAGGAGTTTAAGACTGGCTGTCCATGGGAACTTCTCTATGCTGACGATCTGGTTCTTATAGCAGAATCAGTAGAGAAGCTAAAGAATAAATTCTGGCTATGGAAACAGCAGTTGGAAGAAAGAGGACTGAGAGTGAACCTGGCTAAGACAAAAGAGTTGATGAGTAGAAAAGAGGACAAAACTCTGATTCCGTCAGAGAAATGGCCATGTTCGATACGCAGAAAAGGAACTGGCATAAATTCTATAAAATGCACACAATGCAGATCCTGGATACACAAGAGATGTAGCGGGATAGCAGGCAAACTAACAGGTAGGGAGAAATATGTATGCAGTAGATGTACAGGGAAATTAGACAGTAGAAGTCGCATTGATAGACACATTTTTCAAATGCAGCCGGGTGCTATAGAAGTGGTAGATAGCTTCCGGTACCTAGGAGATCAGATTAGCATGGGAGGGGGGTGTTCCGAGGCCATAGTATGTAGAATAAGGACGGGTTGGAAGAAGTTTAGTGAGCTGCTTCCTCTGCTGATGAAGAAGGGTTTCTCCCTGCGTATGAAAGGCCGGTTATATGATGCCTGTGTGAGGAGCGTGATGCTGCATGGTAGTGAGGCATGGGCAGCAATTGCAGAGGATATGCGACGGCTCGAGAGAAATGAGGTAAGCATGCTCCGTTGGATGTGCAGTGTCAATGTGTGTGAACAACCCAGCATGAATGTGTTGAGAGAGAAACTGTGTCTGAGAGGGATAGAATGTGTGTGAGAGAGGAGACAGGTGGTATGGAGGATGACCAATGGGTGTAGAAGTGCCAGTTGAAGGAAGACGTGGTAGAGGTAGACCACGAAAAACATGGGCGGAGATGGTGAGAACAGATCGCTGAAGCTCACGGTGGAGATGACGAAGGACCGTGACAAGTGGATAGATGCTGTGCTGAATAAGACCCGTCCCACCCTTGCAAGCAGGGAAGAGCGGACGTAAAATGATGATGCATATATATATACATACATATATATATATATATAAACACATACATATATATATAAACACATATACATATATATATAAACACATATACATATATATATACACATATATATATACATATATATATTTATATACACATATATATATAATATAATATCAAAAGATGGTTAAAAGAGTTCCATGTATTTTATTATGCGCATTTCAAAAACAAATATCATCATGGGATGATATTTGCGTTCTCATCAGATAAAATAGGGAGACATGGATATGAAGCTTAAAAAACACTTGCGAGCAGTGAAGTGTTAAATCAACATATGAAAAATAAAATAAGATGGATATATGAGATTGGAAAAAAAAGAAAAGGAAGAGGAAGAAAGAATATAATAAGAAAAAAATATATAATAATAAGGAAAGGATGACGGAGGAGGAGTATAAGAAGGAAGGATGAGAGAGGAGGAGAAAATGAATGAGAGATAACCTTTAATACTGAGATTTAAGACTTTAATACTGTCTCACAGAGAAATTTAAAAAAAAAGCATTGTAAGATTAAAAGTTAATGAGGTTTATGAATGGTGATGCTTATGGTTAAAGAAAAAGGAATTAAGAATACTATTTATTTAAGGTTTATATATTGAAGGGTTTAATAATATGTGCGAAAAGGAATTTATTAAAATGTATTATTAAAATAAAAAATATTAAGGAGATAAGGTGAATGAAGAAAAGGTTAAATGAATTATGAACTTAGAGGAATTAGTTAGGGTCCAAGTTTGTTTCTATGTATTGTAATAGGAAAAAGTAAATAATAGGTTTAATACGAGCACGGAAGGGGAGAAGAAAGAAGAAAATTCAAGGAAGAAAAATATATAACGTCAAAAAAATATATGTTTACAAAATTTACTAATGGTAATATTAGTATATATTAAAAATAAAAATTTGTATGGCTGAGAATATAAGGAAAATACTATAGTGAGTTATAAGATGAATTGAGAAGTAAAAGTTGCAGATTAAAGATTAGAAATTAAAAAAGAAGAAAAATAGGGGACCGCTAAGGACATAGAATGAGTAAATTGTATAATATACTGAAATAAGGTAAAAAGATGGGTATATTTGTAAAAGATATAAAAGCGTTTGAAAAAAGAAGATTTTAAACTAATTAGGTAGTAAGATATTAGCTGTATACTTTATGGAAAGTTCTATGTGATTTATTATAGAATTAAAATTAGAGATAATGGTAAATTTCTCGGCTAGGCAGAGATTACACGTTCTGGATAGGGAAGAATTCAGGTAAGGAGAGGAGTTGCAAACCTTCCTCCAAGAAATGTTGTAGTTAATATTTTTGTCCTTTAAGGGCCATATGAGTTCTGAGAGTGCCGTGTTAGTTCTTTTAAAAGACGAATTGTGATTATAAAATCTTGCTTTAAAGGAAGTGGAAATGGAACCAAAATAGGTAAAAGAATTAGTACCAGTTACCTTACATTCATACACTAAATTTTTATCAAGACATTGGTTACTAAGAGGACATTTAGTCCTAACAGGGCAATTACAATTACGATTAGAGAAATTACCAGAGTTATTTTAGGAAGGGCATCCAGCTGTAGAAAACCCGCCAGACAGTCCACGCTGTAATGTGGCCGTGTAGGCAACACGGTAAAAACCTCCCAGCCCCACATTGTAAATGTGGTTGGTGTTAGGAAGGGCATCCAGCTGTAGAAAACCCGCCAGACAGTCCTATGCGAGCAAGACAATCACTCTTGCCTCAAGTGGGAAAACCCCCGTCCAAACCCATGCAAGCATGGAACACGGATGTTAAACGTTGATGATGATGATGATGATGATTAACAATATATTATTTATACTCCAGTCCTATAAACTGCTGAGTGCTATTTAGTCGATATTTGCATTGCTTTATTGAGCTACAATAAAACTCACCTCCTATATATATATATATATATACACATACATATATACACAGACATATATATATACACACACACATATATATATATATACACACACACACATATATATATATATATATATATATATATATATATATATATATATATATATATATATATATACACACATATATATATATGTATATCATCATCATCTTCGTTTAACGACCATCTTCCACGCTAGCATGGGTTAGACGGGAGTTGTCCCACTTGAGGCAAGGTAGGTCGGGTGACCGTGTCTCGCTCATATAGGACTATCTGGCAGGTTTTCTACAGCTGGATGCCCTTCCTAACACCAACCACATTTACAGTGTGGAACTGGGAACTTTTTACCATATTACCTACACGGCCACATTACAGCGTGGACTGTTTTTTTTTGTTTTTTGGGGGGGTGTCTCACCTACACGATCTCATTATCTCATTTATTTGGACTGGATGCTGTGGTACCAACGTTACAGAGAGGGAATGTTGGTGGGAGTGGGAGGATAGGGTATATATATACATATAAAATTGAAAAAGTGGAGAATAACATAGTCAACAGTACAAAAAAGAGGATTTATTTGCAGTCTAACAATTGTTTCACTGATAGAGTTGTCTAAAAATTGCTGAACACTAAAAGTAGTGCCACTCAATTTTAAATACGATGTTAACTCTATTAGATCATCGGAAACTGTTAAAAAAATATATATGTGTAACCAGCAAATTTACAAATTCAAATTACATCATCAATAATAATATTAATAATAAAGATATAGAGAGAAAAGGAGATAGATACAGTAAAGAAAGAAAGGAAAGGAAGGAAAAGAAAGGACAAAGAAATAGAATGAAGAAAGGGAGAAATTATTATAGACAGAAAAATAAAAGAGAGGAAGATATATGGAAGATGATGGTAGATAGAGGACATAAGTAAAATTAACGTAGGATAGAAAGAAGAATAGAGGGACAAATAGATGAATAAACGTTAATACATGAATAAATAAAAATAAAAATAGATATATGAAAAATATATAAAAAAATTGATAAATAAATAAATAAGTTATATCTAATGTGATATAAATGGTATAAAATGTGAAAAATGAAGAATAAGAATAAAAATAATAATAATAATAATAAATACGTAAAGGGAGTAAAAAGAGTAAAAATGTGCAAAGAATATTTAAACATCAAAATTATTGAGAATGGTTTTTGAGAATTGTTGAAATATGGAGAGATAATGAGGTATGATAATGTTAAATATATTTATGTGTGTATTGGTTATTTATTACAACATAGCTTTACTTAAGGCAGGCCATAAAGAGAGATTCAAATACATACCAGATACAAAAAATAACAACACACTTAATATCAATAGCACCATCCACACCTATAGAAACAACCTAGGACTAAACATAAAAATTGGCAACAAGCACATAAATTAAAGGAACAGAATACTAATACAAAGACCACTAATAACTATAGAAGATGCAGAAATAGAAACTACTTATGGTTCAATCTAATGTTTAACTCCCCTATAAAAACTAAGCTACCTCACACTTTCTTCAAATTAGTTGACAAACATTTCCTGAAAATTCATAAATATCATAAAATCTTTAATAGAAAAACTATCAAACTATCATACTCCACTGCCAACAACATAGAATCGCACATACATAAAATTAACTAAGAAGAATTTATAATACAAGTAACCCGCAAATAAGTACCATAACACCTAATACAAAATATAAGCATATAACATCATCACAACCAAACACACATCAGAGCACATCACCACAATACATCAACAAACCCAATTCTCAGCCCATACATAGCAACCTACAAAACCATATAGAAGAACCGGCACATAGAAAAGCATCTCATTTTAACTGCCATCTACCTGACAAATGCCATTTACAAAATAGATGCCTAGAGACAAATATAGTATACCTATGCACTATAAATTCAGGTAGCTTAGCATGGCATTACATTGGTTCCACAGCTGGGGAGTTTAAGAAAAGGTGGTACATACATAGACACTCTATTACTAACAGGAATCTCTCAAAGACAACGACTCTCGCCAATAAAATCTGGCAACTTAAAGATGCAAACATGGAATATAAAATCAGCTGGATAAAGCTATCAAATTGGTATGTCCCACTGTGGTCTCTGTAATATGGAACTTTTCAAAATTTTAAATTACAACAAAATTCTTAACAGTGAAATTGAAAAAAACATTTTTTGTCGACATAAATCTGCGACTAAATTTGAGAACTTTAGACCAGCTTAATTCCATCTTATCTATTCCATAACCCAGATTGTACTATTTGGATCTATTATGATATCACATTATCAACATCATCATCATTATAATTATAATTATAATTTTAATTGTCATCATCTATCAAAGAACAACATCAAAACCTCTTATATTTACATTCTTATTTTATATATCTCTATTTTTTACTCTTTATCTTTATATTTCTCTCCCTAAATTTATTTCATCTCTGTCATTTCATTTTATCATATAATATAACTTAAAACTAACTAATTAATTTATTTATTTAAACAACCAATACACACATAAATATATTTAACATTATCATATTTTCACAATTCCATATTTCAACAATTCTCAAAAACCATTCTCAATAATTTTAATATGTTTAAATATTCTTCGCACATTTGTACTCTTTTTACTCCTTTTACGTATTTATTATTATTATTATTATTATTATTATTATTATTATTCATTTTTCACAGATATAACTTATTTATTTATTTATCAATTTTTTATATATATATATTTTTATTTACATTTATTCATGTATTAACGTTTATTCATCTATTTGTCCCTCTATTCTTCTTTCTATCCTACGTTAATTTTACTTATGTCCTCTATCTACCATCATCTTCCATATATCTTCCTCTCTTTTATTTTTCCGTCTATAATAATTTCTCCCTTTCTTCTTCTTTGTCCTTCTTTTTCCTTTCTTTCTTTACTGTATCTATCTCCTTTTCTCTCTATATCTTTATTATTAATATTATTATTGATGATGTAATTTGAATTTGTAAATTTGCTGGTTACACATATATATTTTTTTAACAGTTTCCGATGATCTAATAGAGTTAACATCGTATTTAAAATTGAGTGGCACTACTTTTAGTGTTCAGCAATTTTTAGACAACTCTATCAGTGAAACAATTGTTAGACTGCAAATAAATCCTCTTTTTTGTACTGTTGACCATGTTATTCTCCACTTTTTCAATTTTATTACTCCAATTTTATCTCCTTTATAAGGTCCCAGGACGGAAGTGACAAAGAAGGCTCTACCACCTCAACGGGAAGTAACTCCAGCTACTTCCTTCCAGAGAGCGCCACTGGTGATGTGATCGTCACACAACAAGGGAGACAACTCTTGCTACATTATCTCCCGCCAGATTTTTAAAACATAAAAATCGAATGAACTATGTATGAAGTAAGATGGCGAGCATGTAACACCAAAGTCCAGGCATGAAAATTATAAAAAAATAATGTTTGCAATAAAAGGAAAACAGCAAAATATAAGCATGCAAAAATCAATGATAGATATCAAGGTAGCCAACCGCTCTTGGCCAGAGAACGACTGAACATCTACCTATCCATCACTCAAAGATACAATGTAATCAAAAGAAGAGGTCAAAGGAGCAAAGACGTGCTCGAATATAGTTATTAAAAAAAAGGTTCAAATGTTCAAAATACAGTTCACAGATGACAGCAGGAAAGAAAGTGTGTCCTCCAGAGAATGTATGCAGGTGGTTTCTGGACTAGTACAACGTGAAATTCCCAACCTCCGAAGGCTGGTGGAATTTTCTCACAGGAAGAGTGCTGCAAAAATAAATTCTCTGTGTTTTGTTCTGCTGGTTTTGGTTGTTATAAAGCAAAGATGAAGCTGCGTTGTTGTTGTCTCGCGGAGTGAGCCTATTCGATGTTTCCGTTCACAGTAAAAAGTTTCCCAGAAAAAATGAGTTGCGCAAAGTGCTAGAAATAACAGCCACAATTGATGGTCGATGTTGAGAACGCGTTGACCTGGAAGGGTCAAGAGGCCAGCGACCAAAGAAATAAGCATTCTGAATAAATGCGCAGTTTTCAACGGCAAATTTACGTGGTAAATTTTTAAACCGGCAAATAGGAGAATATAACTTAAGGCTGGAGAATCCTTGGCAAGAAACATTATCTATGGCGTGTGTTATCTCAGTGAGTCGAGATGTGTGCTCCCACACGTGCCGAAACAAGGTTAAAGTCAAGTTGAAAAAAAATATTTCTATTGCGCGAGAAAATGGCGCGAAAATGATAGTACAACAGGTCGTTGGCAGCCATTTTGAAAAATTTGTGTATGAACGTGATAATATGATGAAAAAAAAGTAAAGGCTATATTCACTTTGTAACTTTTTTTCGGGGTCACCAATTATAACTGCGACACTGGGTTGTATGAATATAACAAGACACTCGGTTGTATGTACAATATTTATTTAACAAGGTTGAGTTATGTAGAGCAGAATAGTTGACATGCCAAGAGAGATGAAAGGATGAATTAAAGTTAGTTGTATTACCGTTTTTGAAATCATCGCGCATTAGACCAAGAGGTCTTTACATTACCATGTTCAGGTTGCCACGGAGTATAGCCTCGGCGAACGCGCCTGGCCGAAGGGCGAGGCAAGTTAAAAGAGAGGGAGACAGCTTTCAGCTATCTCCTTTATAGGGTCCCAGGACGGAAGTGACAAAGAAGGCTCTGCCACCTCAACGGGAAGTAACTCCAGCTACTTCCTGTCCAGAGAGCTCCACTGGTGATGTGATCGTCACAACAAGGGAGGCAACTCTTGCTACATATATATATACACGTTTTCAGATAAAGATCTTGCTAAACAAATTCAGAAACGATATATCGCAAGCCTTAGCCAGGCTAACAAGATACTGAAAACCACCATGTTCTGTTGTCTACGAAAAACAATAACATCTCGACAACTACACTTCATAAAAGAATGTGCCTCGTCCCGAGTTTACACCAACACCGATGTAAGAAGATTACAACTCACCAAAAAGCAAGCAGATAGGCTAAAACGAATACTAATTCTAAACATAAAAAAGAAGATTTACAGAGAATTAAGTCATCAAGAAAAACTTAAGCGTAACCTAATACAAGAAATAACTAAGATCACCACACCAAGAGAAAAATTAATATTTATAAACCTTATATGTCTTGAAGAAAAGTACATTGTTCAAGAATGTGACAAGCACTTTAACAAGAAACTAAGGTGGCTCAAACAGACGAAACTAAATCAAGATACTTTAGAGAATATCGATAGATATCCCGACAAAATTGACGGGTTAAATATGGCCGACATCTCATTAACAGATGAATTCAACAACAACGACACAAATATATACGGCGACACTACGGTCGACTCTGATGAATTATCGATATTACAGCTACCACCTAAATATGCCACATATAATAAGGTAAATATGATAAAATGCTTGTCAGAAATAGAAAAATCATTTACAAAATTACGTTGGAGCCTCAAAAACAAAAGTAACAACATACGCGCGCGCACACATACAACACACATCCCAACAACAACAGACACAAACAACGATAACAACAACACACACATCAACAATAATAACATACTCAGATACAACAACAGACATACAGACACAAACAATAATAACAATACACACAACAATAATAACATACACGGAGACAACAACAACAACACACATCAACAACAGCACATATCAACAACAACACACATCAACAACAGCACATATCAACAACAACACACACACATTCTATGCCTCTCACCACCACCACCATCTTAACAAACACACAGGCACAGAAAACAGGTAATGACAGTAACACAAAAATAAGGGAAGGTAATAGGATAGAAAGGAGAAGGGAGACTAACGATACTGACAGAGAAAATAACGAGGACGAACACACAGACACACAAAATAGAGTAGATAATAACAATGAGCCAGAGGAAAGAGACAGGAGTAATAATGAGAGACATAGAAACAATCATGAGGCTGTTGGTGGAAATAGAAATAGAAACAACACAACTAACAATAACAATAGCAATAGTACACATAAAGCAGCAGCCTGGAACTCTATTTTTTATAATCCTTCCGATATGTCCTTCGACCTACTACGAGTCCACGCCACGACTTTAGCTTTTAACAAATGCACGCAATTGCCGTAGAAGCACAATTTAGTATAGCTAGATCTAAACTTAGAAATATTATAGAACAGTATAGCAAGAAGCAAAATAGAATGGAGGCCCAGCAACTGGGAGAAAAATCTGCAAATGGCTTGTGTAAGCTCATGCAGTGCTCGCGTAATGGAGAGATTGCATGCTTTCCAACAGACAAGTCTGGCAGAATGTCGGTTGACAGTCTGTCAAACTACATCCAGGCAATGCAACCCCACATCACTAACACAAGAGAAGTAACACCACAAGAGCATGAGGATAGGGAAAAAACCCTCAATGCCCATATTATAATGTGAACAAACATAATGCAGCCCAACAAAAGGACTGCCAATAACTTTCAGGCCTGGAAAAATGACGTGCCAGCGTTGTATGGGCTTCAAAAAGACCATAAAATGAGCAGTGACCCTGTCACAGGACCACCAACACGGCCAGTCTGTGGAGCTGACATTGCTAGTAACTACAGACTTTCCTACTTCCTCTCCCTGATCATACGCCCCATCATTGAAATGTCCCCAGATATATGTGATAGCACGGAGGACCTCCTCAGCAGAATCAGCGAAAGTAACCGATCTAGAGATCTAACAAACTGAATAATAGGTAGTATGGATGTTGTGTCCCTATATCCATCTATTGACGTGGATTTTGCTGTGAAGAAATGCATAGAAATGATCAGCGAGAGCAATGTTGAATTCCGTGGGCTTGATACCAATGAGCTGGGACTCCTACTTAAACTTACCTATAGTAATGATTATCTAGATACTTATGACCTTAGCAACCTGTGCCCTACAAGACCAGCAAGAGGCAGACCACCTACCATTACCTCAATGGCCAAGAAAACCCACACAGATAGATGGAACGGGTGGACCAGAGCCATACGGACCCCCGAAAACCACGATGAACTGAAGAAAATGATTGCACATGCGGTGGGGGCCAGTATAAAATTAACCCTTAAGGAACATATGTTCAAATTTAATGGAAAAACATATGCCCAAGAAGAGGGAGCAGCCATTGGTGTTAGCATTGCAGGTGACATAGCTAACCTATTCATGGTATGGTGGGATAATAAACTTAAACTTAAAGAACAATTAGAAAACAGCAACCTCTTAACCCTGATAATGTACTCCCGCTACGTTGATGATATAAACCTCGTAGTAAAAACACCCCCACTAGAGAACAGTCAGGAATTAGAGAAAAACGCCATGGAAAGCATCCAGCAAATAGCTAACTCCATCCACCAGAGTATTAGTATAAGCAAACACCCCAACCATCAATTATCTGTACTAGACACAGAGCTCTGGTTAGATACCATTAATAACAAAAAACAAATCCTCCATTCCCATTATGCCAAACCCATGACTTCCAAATATCTGATCCACCGAAACTCAGCTGTTTCAGACCATACCAAAATCAACATACTGATTGCAGATTTGGTATGGGTGATGAGAAACGTGTCCCGCATGTGCAACCCCACAGAACTAGAGAGACACATACAACACTTCATCTACCGTATGCAGTTCTCTGGTTACAACCAGAGAGATAAAATCAGAGTATATAGAGGAGCCAGAACCAAATGGGAAAAAAATGGTAAATAATGATACAAATGGGACCTGCCCCTTGTATAGGAGCAAATTTTGGAATAGAATAGAAAGAACTAGGTATAAGGTTAATAGAATAAACTCATGGTATGATAGCAATAAATACCAGAGTGTAATGTTCATCAATACAACCCCTAGAGGTGAATTAGCTTACAAATTTAGAAGGGCCCTAGATAAACATAAACTCAATATTAAGATAGTAGAAAGACCAGGTACCTCCATAAAAACATTTATTAGCAATACATACCCTTTTCAAAGACCTCCCTGTATAAATAAGAAATGTATAATCTGTAAACTAAGCCCCCATATTAACTGTAAAACTAGAAATGTAGTATATAGCATAAGATGTACTGAAGGACAATGTAGAGATAAGAATATAGTGTACATAGGTGAGACAGCTCGTAGTATAGGAGAACGGATAAATGAACACTGGCGAGAGTTTCAAGATAGTAAAGAATCATCTGTACTCCACCAACATGCTAAAATAGAACATAAGGGTAAATTAGAGAACATAGAAATAAAAATAGAATCTACACACAGAAAAGACACAATGTTTAGACAAATCACAGATGCAATAAACATAAATGAACTCCAACCAAAATTAAATAGAAAACATGAATGGAATAGCAGCATCACAACTTACAATTAAGGACAAAATGAAAACACACACACACATAGAACAAACAACCAACCAGTAACATGTAAATAAACAAATAAATAAACAAATAAAAACACACACAGACACCCGGATGTAACACATGCGCAAACTAAGCACACGACACACACAAAAACAAGATGGCGTAGGACAGAAGAAAGAAGAGGCACAAAAACAAAGAAAAGAATCCCCAGTCACTGAAGAGGTCACAGAATGTGTGACGAAAGAACTTTGACAATATATGAACAATCGTCTGGTTGTGGAACCAACCAACCGGAAATTTATAAATTCCTAAATTTATAAATTTAATTTATAATAAATAGAAGTGAAAGCAGCTGGTGCGTGTGTTTCTTATTGGCAACATGACCCTCCCAAAGTATAACAACATCAGTTTCAACACACGTTTTCAGATAAAGAATCTTGCTAAACAAATTCAGAAACGAAATATATATATATATACATATATATATATATATATATATATATATATATATATATATATATATATATATATATATATATATATATATATACACATATATACATATATATATATATATATATATATATATATATATATATATATATATATATATATATATATATATATATATGCAAAATTAAGATAAATCAAATGAATTTAATCCAAATCAAAATTATGGGTGTCAAGCCAGAAAGACATATCACCCGCAAAATAAGCTCTAAGATTTTAACGAGTAGGTCCGAGCATTTTATAATAAAGAAATTGCTTAACATATAAATAAACATGAATAATCACAAGAGATAATTTTTACAAGTGTGTAACCACACATAGCTAGGTAGGTAACTACATAAAGTTGACCAGAACTTCAAAAATAGATACCTTATAATATGATTAATCTTCCCTGTATATATTCCATTAAAGAAATATATTTCACCAATTAATGGTAAACCACGGAAGTGGATACTTGGATTTTCAACAAGGAAGAAGTTCCAGCGATCCGTGTTTACACTTCAAGTTCAAATCAGCGACTGGCCAGTAACACGTGCTATATCTACTAGAAATACACACATCACACTAGCTTCGTCCCAGTGGCGTGAATAGGGTTATCGACAACTAGAAACAGCAGTCGAGTCCTTTCAACAGAGTTAGCTCTACAATTAAGGAGCTGTATTTATATATCTATATCCAAAATTAAGATAAATCAAATGAATTTAATCCAATTAATTGGTGAAATATATTTCTTTAATGGAAGATTAATCATATTATAAGGTATCTATTTTTGAAGTTCTGGTCAACTTTATGTAGTTACCTACCTAGCTATGTGTGGTTACACACTTGTAAAAATTATCTCCTGTGATTATTCATGTTTATTTATATGTTAATCAATTTCTAGTTATTATATATATATATATACATATATATATATATGTATGCAAAAGGTAAACAGAAATAACAACACAATCGGTACAGTATATGGAAGGGATATATTAGGTTAACACTTGATATAGCAGGAAGAGGGTCTTAACGTTTCGGGTGCTAGTCCTTCATCAGATGAAAGAATGAGAAATAAGATAGATTGAGGGGACGGGCGGGATGGAATTGGAATACACATTCATATATATATATATATAGGAACAAGTAGGACCCCGACGGCTGAGCTCAAGCCATTTCAACAGCTAATCCTGGACAAGAATTAGCCGTCGAAACAGCTTGAGCTCAGCCGTCGGGGTCCTACTCGTTCCTACTACCCTAAGTATTGAGTACTTTGGTGCGTTATGGTCCATCTGGTTCCTTACGACATTTCCTTCGTTATATATATATATATATATATATATATAAATAAATGTACATACATATAACCACACAAATAATTGTTTCTACTTTAGGCACAAGGCCAGCAATCACCCAGTGCATTACTGGTACTTTATTTTATCGACCCCGTAAGGATGAAAGGCAAAGTCAACCTCGGCGGAATTTGAACTCAGATCATATGAAACATATACAGTAAACCCTTGATTTCATGAACAAGTTGAGTGGTGTGTCTGTTAATATCAAATGCCTTTGATATAGCTAACCTAGGATCATTTTTATTGTCTTTAACGTAAAAAAAAGCTTTAATACAATATACACTAATGTACCTATAAAACTATTCAATTATAACAAATATGTAATTTTAATAGTGAAAACTGTTTTGCTACGACCATAGTAATAGCACAGTAGTGAATTGGCAGTATCGGTAGAGGGTTGGACTCCATGCTTTCTAGCATAGTTTACATCCCTTTACGGTCTGAGTTCAAATCCCTTCGAGGTTAACTTTGCCTTTCATCCTTACGGGGTCGATAAACTGAAGTACCAGTAATGTACTGGGATAATTGCTGGCCTTGTTCCAAAAGTAGAAACAACTATTATTACTACTATTAAAGTACCAGTAATGCACTGGGATAATTGCTGGCCTTGTGCCAAAAGTAGAAACAATTATTATTACTACTGTTAAAGTACCAGTAATACACTGAGATAATTGCTGGCCTTGTGCCAACAGTAGAAACAACTATTATTACTACTATTAAAGTACCAGTAATGCACTGGGATAATTGCTGGCCTTGTGCCAAAAGTAGAAACAATTATTACTACTGTTAAAGTACTAGTAATACACTGGGATAATTGCTGGCCTTGTGCCAACAGTAGAAACAACTATTATTACTACTGTTAAAGTACCAGTAATGCACTGGAATAATTGCTGGCCTTGTGCCAACAGTAGAAACAATTATTATTACTTTTATTTGGTCTATTAAATATGAAATTCATCAAATGTGGGGAAATTAAACCAAGGTTTTATTCTTTTTGTATGTGTGTATATATCTTGTGTGTTGGACTTCAGTCTGTTCCAATGACAAATGGTCCAGTTGATTTATCAATGACACAGCCTGCTCAGACACGTATACCCTTAATGTAGTTTTCAGGGAGATTCAATATAACATAATGTGTGATATGTCTGGCCTTTTAAATTATAGGTACATATGAATTAAAGCAAAAATTCTTTCCTTAAACTATTAATCTGTTCAAATAATAAATATTTGCTCTACGGCTATATACATTATTGCATACACGCACACACACACATATATATGTATATATAAGTATGCAGATGTACACACACATATATATATATATATATATACATACACACACATATATACGTGTGTGCGTATAGGTTATATTGAACATTAATAATAATGTTCGATTTGTTTATAAACAATCGACCCGAATTGAAGCTGTGCCATGATAGTGACTGATCATCACCTGTTTGTTCAACACTTACTTTGAGGAACAATCAACATATTTCTGGATCATAACCTTTCATCAGGACTGTATACCTCTGCCAGTCTGTTGAACAATTGAAAATATATAGTATTTTCTTAAGTGCACATCAGCTGAGTAGCCTCATTTGCATACCGGGCAAGTTATGGCTGGCGTTGCTGAATGTTATAAATAAAATTAGAATTTCATTTCTCACCCTAGCACAGTTGATACATAAATATAAGTATACACATATATATATACATATATACACACATATATATATACATACACACACATATGTACATGTGGGTTATATCATCATCATCATCACCGTTTTGCATCCGTTCTTCCATGTTAGCATAGGTTAGACGGGTTGTTCTGTTTTGGGCAGTGTCCGGTCGGCTGACCTTGTCTTGCTCATACAAGAACTGATTCTGGCTTAACTTTGCCTTTCATCCTTACAGGGTCGATAAAATAAAGTACCAGTAATGTACTGGGGTAATTGCTGGCCTTGTGTCAAAAGTAGAAACAATTATTTAATTACTAGGATATTAACTTGACATATGGTTCTTATATAAAACTATATTGGAAGATTTTAATTAAAATAGAAGAGAAACCCTTTAAAATGGGTCTCAAAAACATTAAGGATCAAATGTGTGGCTTCTACAAAGCCAGATCGACTGTAGACACTATTCCATCACCAGGATGACAAAAGGGTCAACTTGTATTTTGATATTTCTGGCAAAACTACCAATTAGGACTGCATATGCCTGTAATATCTTGAATCGAAATCTTCATATTAGATTATAACAAAACTTTTGAGCCAATGAAGGTCAGTCTAGTCACACACTATCTATTCAGCTCAGACCTTCCTCATCAACATTCAGAACGTAGATGTCACCTCCATCAAAACACACTTATATGGTATTGAGGTGTTTACTGTCACCTCCAAAAACACACTCCTGTTATTGAGATACTTACTGTCACCACCAACAGCACACACTCTTATGTTAGTGAGGCCCTACTCTCACCCGCAACAACACAATCCTATAAAATTGAGGTCTTACTGTCACTTCCAACAACACACACTCCTTTGTTATTGAGGACCCACTTACTTTCTTCTCTACCAACTTACAGTCCCCTGCTGATTTTATCACATTTTATACTTCCTTAATCTTCTACATCCAACTAGATAGTTCATATCAAACCTTCACTGACTTCATAAACATACCTCAAAGCCCTTTTGTTTTTCAATGAGGTCATAACATTCTAGTACACTGATTCCCAAAGTGTAAGTAGAAGAATGGCTCAAAGAATACAAATTGGGAGTTGCTCCTAAAACTGTTAACATTAATTATTTAATAAGTGCTTTATTTTGTACCACTCACAGAGACCTATCTTTCAGCCTAAGCTTCAAGAGGCAAATTCTCCCTCCAAATAGGATCCAGTTTCTAACGCATTCTGATAGCCAGGGGCCTTGTGAGTATCCCCACTCCCACCTGTGCAGTCATTTTTGGTGCCACACCTGAATTGGAGAGTTTCCAGCCTCCATCCAAATCTACAGTATCATAGCCACAGAACTTTGCTGAGGAAACCCTAACTATATCTAGCCAGTAGCATCTAGTCTCCTCCACTAGTTCCTGCTCATTTCCAAACCCCCTTTGGAGTCTTAAGATATGCAATATTTGTCTGCCCATCCCATGCCTCCCAGGACAGGTTGCAGGCCTATCGCCAGTTTTTGCAGCATGAAATGGAGGCTGCAATATATTTTTCAAACAGGCCACTGTACCTAAGGCCTCAATGCAACTCTTCTTAACCTGCATGAAGAACGATGCGGTATGGTTCTTTTTTGTTCCTCTCAAGTTTCAGTGGTCTTATTCATGCCAGTCACCAATCTGGTACTTTCTCAAATCTGAGAAGACTAGGCTTATTTAGGGGCGGACTTTATTTGCCTCCTCGTAGCTACATCATTGGGTTATGAGTTTTTTGGGGGGAGCTACAGGTGTCACCCATTGCTCCATCTCCCCTAGTAGTTTACCGGGGTTACTTATTCATACGACAGCTGCTTGCCTATATCTCAACTAACCATCATATCTGGTGGCTGTATTGCTATCTGCCACCTGCAACTCACTTTCTGGCAGAACAGCTCTGTTGAGAAACTAATTAACATATCTGGTCGTATCATTATCTGCCATCTGCAACCTGTTCTTTAGCAGAACCAGTGACAGTGAAAAGCATGGTGTGAGGAAGGGTTAGTTCAAAACTGTTTGAAGAACACTGTTCTAGTTTCTTTCAACAGCACAAAGAGCCCATCAATTCATATACCAAGGAAACATCCTACTGTTTCTCCTTGGACAACAGCACAAAGACATGTCCCTTCCTATACAAAGGAAATATGCTGTAGTCTCATCCTCTCTAGTCCCTTTTAATGGCACAAAGACATCATCCTTTCATATATGAAGGAAACATTCTGCAGGCTCTCCCTCTCTAGTCTTCATCAACATATAGATGAAACCTTCAGTCACTCCAAATACTAGGTTTACAATACCTAATTAGTTCCTGGTGAATTGAAATTTATAACATAGGAAAGACTAATTCTCAATAACTATCCTTTATCTTTAGAGCCAGGAAACACTTCAACCCCAAACAAATGCAGGCAGTGACATAGCTAGAGTGTGTGCAACCCTTGAATTTTTCCCCACTACCACTGAAATAGAAAAGATCTTTCAACTGAATGGTATCCTGATATTAAAACCATTTTTATTTCAATACAAGCTTATATAATACACCCAAAAGTGTCGCCAGGAGTAGACTGCTTCCCACCAGATATGCTACTAAATGCAGATTCTCTACAAAGCTCAGGAGGAACCGCTGATGGAATACTGCTCCCACATGTTGTACAGTGATGCTGCTACATACACAAACATTTTAAACCACATCCAAAATAGATCCACCCAACTGATAAGCATGAAGTCACTCACCTTTCATACTTAAACCCTTGTTCTAATAGGCTTATTTTATGCTCCTGCAAAGAGCATAACCCTTGTGGGAGCGTAGAAATAGGCCAAGTGAGGAAACAGCATGTCTATGGAGCAACTATCTCCACCCAAACCAACACGATTCATCTGGGATTTCCTTTCCCTTTCATTCTTTAACTGCTGTAATAAATTTGCAGATATTCAGGGTAAGCATCTAACCCCTTGAATCATCTGTAAAAGCTATGGATGCAACCTCCTACCCTTCACTAAGCCATGGAAATATATATAAATGTGTATGTCATGTAAGTGCCTTTGTCTTTATTCCAGACATTTTTATTTTTATATGCTTTTACCATGGTTATATCCCTTTACTCGTAGTTATTTCCCTTTTATCATAGTTATTTTTCTTATCTTCATTTTTTCGTCTACTATGCATGCTGGTTAGATAGGGTGTTGTGGTCTAAGATTAGATGAGTTCAAGTATGACAATCCACCCATATATTCTACATTTTTGCGTGGTTTCTACGGCTTCTACGATCTTCCTAACGCCAGGATCTTCCTACGGCTTCTACGATCTTCCTAACGCCAACCACTTTGTGGAGTAGACTGGATACATTTTATCGTGGCACCAGCACTGCCACTTTACAGAATGTACTGGGTGCATTTTATCATGGTACCAGCACTAATACTTTACAGAGCAGATTGGGTGCATTTTATTGTAGCACTAAGATTATCAATTTCTTGACAAGACCAAAGGCTCTAATCTATCTTATGTCATCTCTATTCAGCTACCATGTTACAGGCTGTACTGAGTATTCCATTGTGTCATCAATACTAAAGAGGTTTCATTTAGAGCAAGCTAAGAAAGACCCATTCAATGAAGTCTGACCTTTCACTACATTTACTTTTAGCATTGCAGTGCTTTTACTGGTGAATGGGTCATTTCTAGTTTGGCAAATCACCTTCAGGAGATTTAGTTTCTCAATGTCTTTCTTCACAACTTCATTCCATATCTTCCTTAGTCTCCCTTTTCCACAGGTTCCATCTATCTCAAGTGCTCAGCACTTTTTCATATGACTCTTGCTCTCCTTACGCATAATATGACCATACCAGTGCAATCATCTCCCGTATGTTAGATTCCAACCCACTACACCTCTTGTGTGTCCATTGTATAGAGTCTTTACCTACTCCTTTTTTGCATATTGAGCACAGCTATTTCCCTGATGGTAGCAGATCCCTATCCTTTTTCCTAATTTAGTCATTGCTAGGTTTACTTCGAGGCCCTTTGATTCCAGATTTTGTTTCTATGTTTGAAACTTCTCTAGTTCTGCAGTTCCAGCTATAAGGGCTACATCACCAAAGACACTGTATGCATTCTTAGCTCTCCAATTCTCTCGAAAGCGATATGAGAGTGCCTGGTGACCAAGCATACAGACCTGTTGAGGATGATGGAGAGATTGCACCTCATTGATGCACATCTGGTGCTCTTCCTCCTGCAGAACTGCTTTGCCCTTCTTAAATTCTTGTTCACGCTGTACAGGGCACCTTGCCTCCCTCAAGCAGATTGCATTGTTGAACTCAATGCCACCATCCAATGCTGTACAGAACTCATTTGCAATGTCAGTTTCAACAGCACCAGCTGGTAACAGACACAACTCCCTGTGAGATTCAGTGGCCTCGGCTTCCAATTCTCATCTGATCTGGTATTGCTGGCCTACCTCTCCTCAATCTCTTCGAGTTGCACCCTCATCAGTAAGATGGCAGAACCTGACGTGACCCAACACCTGAAGCAGGCTCTGGCTGACTGGACCAGTGAAGCTCTTTTTGTCCCCTAATATACAAATGTCCAACATAACTGGGATGACATCAAGTTCATGTTTACCTTCAGGTGGATCAGATCTAGCTTGAACCAACACCACCTTGCCTGCCTACTTCACAGCCAAAAAGCAGTGCATGGCTCAAATCAATGCTCTCATCTTGATGATGAGTGCACTCACATTGGAGTGGCCCAATGCCTCAACCTCCGCATGTATGAACCATATAAATGCTGTTGTGGAGCTGTCATCAATTAGTTCAGCCTGCACCCATTATCATGCCACTAGTGTGCAGGCCAGTTCCCCTGACATGTTGCTTTCAATGACATAATGAGAAGTTGCCTTGATGCAGCCGGCTTCCCATCACAACTGGAGCCAGTAGGCCTCGACCATGGTGGTGTACCAAGGGAATTACTCTCTTCCCTTTTGAAGGAGGTAAGTCCCTCATCTGGAACACAACATGCTGTGACATATTCTCCATCTCCAACTTAGTCTCCATGGCCACAAACCCTGGTACTGCAGTTCACAATGCAAAGGACAGGAAAACAAACAAATACCAAAGCTTGTCTGGCTGCTTCTTCTTTACACCGGTTGCTGTCAAGATCTCAAGCTTCATCAGACTCCAGACAGCTGATTGGCTCGATAGCAACCCATCTGAAGAAGGAACCCCATGAGGTGGGATGGCTGTTACAGTGGGTATCACTAGCCTTTGTCTGTGGAAATGCCTTTGCCCTTTTATCAGCAGGGTACAGCTGAAACACCACTCTGACCTAAGTATATATTCTGTTTTCTTTTATCTAGTAGTCCTTGCTCTTCCCTCCTTTTTCTCTCATTTATGGCATTTATAGTCCTTTCCAATACTGATTTCTTTTTCTGTGTGTTTAACCAATTTTAAAGTTAATAAAAAGTAGTAAAATAAAAATGTAGGAGTTTCCAAAGACAGCCAGTCATGAATTTCTTAGTTATGGCCTAGAGGACTTTAATAAACAAGCAGGATCTGAAAACTGAGCCTTGGTGGACTCCAACCTGCACTCTAAATGTGTTGCTGTACTACTCATTGTGAATCCTATTCTTGCTGACCATACACATGTACATAACTTGTAAAGCCCTCACAAGCCAGTCATCTATCCCCAGCTTCTACCAAATAATAGAGTGTGTATTTCTGTCAAAGGCCTTTCTTTGGTCAACAAATACTAGGTATAGGGACATTACCATCATCATTGATTGTTAATACTAACACAATACAATATATTTGATATGGAATAATATAGCGAATAATATTGATTTCAGTATTTCACTGATACTTAATTTTATCAACTCTTTGAAGAATGAAAAGCAGAATTGGCCATAGCATAAGGGGATATAATGAAATCCTGCAAAACAGTGTTCATTTCCCTCTCTATCATAGTTATTAGTGCCAAGAAGACAGGCTGTCAGATTATTTTAGAACTAAACTATATATAAACTTTTTTATATTCTCCAGGCATAGTGATATTTGTTGTGTAGCTTCAGGTAGACCATTGTGTACTGAGTGGAATTTGGAAGATGGAAACTGTTTGGAGGCCTCTCTGAGAGAATACTTATTTTTCTTCAGTGGTAGATTTAATTCCTCACCTAGTTTAACACCATCACCTAGCCTTCAGATACCTCAAAGTCTACTAATTCAATGCTGTATTGACCAAGTCTCCAGTTTAGGGATAACCTACTTTATTTCTCCCATCAGTCTCGAAGGTCTTGGAAGAATCATGGGCAGAGCCAGATTAGTTTAATGTGGGGCCTGTATCATATACTGTAAAGAGGACGTAACTATTTTTTAATGTGACATAAAGGCAGTATAGAAATATAGTATAAAGTACTTAACATGGGGCTCTTTAAAATGTGGGGCCTATAACAAATGCTATTCTTGCTACTAGGATAATCTTACCCTGATCACGGGGATTGCTGTTCCTCCTCGGACAAAAAAATTTAAATCCCTCACCCAGTTATCCCTATCTTCCAATCCAGGGAACTTTTCTGTGGGTACCAGCCTTGATGTTCTCCCTCATCCGAAACAGGTGAACCTCATGGGTGGATATGTTACAAATAGCAGTCAAATCTTCCTCACCTCAAACCCCTCCATCATATAAAGTGGCTCATTGGATAATGTGATCTTAGGATGTCTGTACATAGGAAAAAGACAGGATGGTCATGGCTGGAATACTTTTGGTCATAGATCTATTCAATCAGGGTTGAGCTAGTGCTAAATAACAATAACGATCACAGTGTTAATGAAAGAGCATCTATATAATCATTTGACACCACTTATATTACAGCCACCAACACTACCACGACTGCCACCAACACCATCACAACCACCATCACAGCCACCAACACAATCATCACCCTTTCAGGCACCACCACCACTACAACAACCATTACAGCCACCAACACCATCATCACCATCATATCCACCACAGCTACCACCACCATCATCACCATCACAACCACCAACACCCCCCCACAGCCCCCAACACCCACCAACACCACCACATCCACCAACACCATCATCACCACCACCACAGGCTCCATCACCATCACCACTACTGGCACTACCATCATCACCACCTCAGCTACCGCCACCTATAATCCACCACTGTTCGGGTGGAAATATATATGATGACCCAACGTCGATTGCCAAATGTTTAAAAAAGTACGGGGTGGGATGGATTACTTCCCCCTTATTTTCCTGGTTGCTTTAATTTTACTCCTCTCCTATCAAGTGTTCCTTCAACTGTCGTGTACCTGTGTATGTGTGTGCGTGCGCGTATGTATGTATGTATGTATGTGTATGTGTGTATGTGTGTCTGTGTGTGTCTGTGCGCGCTCGCGTACGTACGTACGTGTGCGCGCACTCCTTTGCCAATGGAATATAGTTGCCTTCTCCTAGCTCCCTGGACATATAGTAGCAGATCCGAAGGGCGGATACCATAACTCTATCTTTTATTTCAGCCTCAAATTTACTCTTGTTCGTCTTCGAATTATTCTTCTTCTGTATAATATCTTTCTTAAATTTATCTGAACCACCCGCCGTCGTTTTAAAAAGATACCCCGAATACTAACACACGCACACACAGACACACACTGCTATCAATAACACAAATATCCCTACCATCATTACCATCACCACCATCACCACCACCACCAATATCGTTGCTTTTGCCGCCGCCACCAAGCCACAAAAACTCCTTCCAAAAACGGCTGCAACAAGAACAACAATAACCACGATCCCTATCACCGTCGCCAGCACCACTAACAACAGATATAAAGAAATGCAGAACATGGAAGAATCATTTTTATTGTTGATAGTAAAGAATTACTATGGCATCTGACACGGATCGAGGTTGGATTTTATCTATCTATCTATTTATCTGTCTTATCAATCTGTCTGTCTATCTATCTTATCTTTCTATCT
>CAXHJY010000145.1:0-7500 GCA_964016885.1 Eledone cirrhosa
TATATTCTTAGTACATGGCTTGAATTCTTTTCAGAGTTCAACGACCTGCGCATGTATTGTTTTTGGCGGTAGTCTCCTTCCTCCTATTTTCGGGACAGTGTGTTCGGGACAGTGTGTGATTTTCTTTAGAACTGTTGTACTAACAACTTAGCAGCTCCCTCAAGCATTGATGGTGATTATCGCTAAATATTGATGTTGATTTGGTTATCAATATTAATATTATTGGGCACCCACTGAAGAATTATAAGAGCCCACTTGAATACGTATCTGTTGATCTTATACAAGCTTCTACATAATTTGGTATAATTTCACCCAACTTGTAGAAATCTTATAATGAAACGAGTCGTCTGGGAAGTAATATATTGGATATATCTCATATGAAATGATACAGCCAATTTTCCACACAATACAATTAGTTAGCACCCCGAACGTTTAATTAGGAATATACTCAGGTATTTCCTAATGTTTGTTGAGTGAGTTGGAATTTGGCCGGAGTATCGCTGTCTTATTTATACAGTATGATATATTATCCCGAATGTAGAGAAACACCAAAATATCAAAAATATCAAACATATTATAAAACATATCAAACATATTATAAAACATATTATAACAGGCAAAACAGTACCACTGTCTTTGCGCACACCACCACTCACATAATCCATGAAACGCAATATATAGACTACCGGTCTATCACACTATAATTAAGAATCGACAAGATATGGTTTATAACTTGGTTCTATGCTGAATCATCGTGGATTGTGTGATAGACCTGTAGTCTATATATTGCGTTTCATGGATTATGTGAGTGGTGGCGTGCGCAAAGACAGTGGTACTGTTTTGCCTATGTTATAATATGTTTTATAATATGTTTGATACTTTTGATATTTTGGTGTTTCTCTACATTCGGGATTATATATCATACAGGTGTATGCGAAAAAATGATTCAACAATACAGCCCACATAATACTATTGATTGCATGCTTTAACTGCCTGATCCTACAAGTAACAATCTGCCGCACTCTAATCCTGTATAAATAAGACACGCGTGCATGCTACACGTGAGATTGTTTCATACACTGACTACTCTAAACTTTCCTCTTGCTTTATCTTCATAAACTGCCAATGTTTCATTTTTATTTTTATTTTTATTTTTATTTTTATTTTTATTTTTATTTTTATTTTTATTTTTATTTTTATTTTTATTTTTATTTTTTTTATTTTTATTTTTATTTTTTATATTATTTTTATTTTTATTTTTATTTTTATTTTTATTTTTACTTTTATTTTTATTTTTATTATTTTTATTTTTATTTTTATTTTTATTTTTATTTTTATTTTTATTTTTATTTTTAATTTTATTTTTATTTTTATTTTTATTTTTATTTTTATTTTTATTTTTATTTTTATTTTTATTTTTATTTTTATTTTTATTTTTATTTTTATCCTTTACCCTTTATATGTAAATCGCCATGCTATATCATTATGATGGATGTCATCCCACTGTGGGTCAATATATGCATATATTTTTATATGTCTCTTGTGTTGAAAAGAAAGTAAAGTATGTTATAGATCACTAAATAGTTGCTCCGAAGAATCAAAACCTCGGTTTGGAGGAAACAATTGTAAGCAAATAAATGATTTAAACTGAACTTTGATTATTGTAATCTCTCTCTCTCTCTCTCTCTCTCTCTCTCTCTCTCTCTATATATATATATATATATATATATATATATATATATATATATATATATATATATATATATATATATATGTGTGTGTGTGTGTGTGTGTGTGTGTGTGTGTTATTATGTATGCATATTGTAATGTTTGATTAAAACATCCGAGCATTAACTGAATAAACACTAGATAATTATGTGCAGATTCCACATTTTATTTTCTATGAAAAACAATGGCATTGTTTCAGTTGCTCACTTATACATTAGATCAATATATAATATAACACAGAATTAACAGACGTTCAATCCAATCTATAATTTATATATATGTTATTCCGGGTTAAATCAGAGGTAACCACAGTAAGTAAGGTACTCAATACATAGCAGAGAATAAAAGTTTGAATATAGATGATATTCTACAGGACTAGAACTGTTTCATTCTTTAGAAATCATCAGGAATATATATTAGCTTTCTCCGATTATGTATTTATATATATATATAATAGTCTAATTAGTCCCTACAGTTATCAGTGATATATTAATTAACATTCATACAGGCATATATTGCAATATCTTTGAGATTACCTTCTTCTTGGGTGATAGTTGTCTGCCAGATAAAGCGTGTATATATATATATATACATGTATATAAATATGTATAATATATATATATATATATATATATATATATATATATATATAGAGAGAGAGAGAGAGAGAGGTGTGCGCGTGCCTATATAAATATATATATATATATACAAATATATAGATAGACATATATACATTTATTTATCGGGGATATAACACGTGATTTTAACATACACGAGAGACGACATCACTTGATTGTATATATAGAGTGTATGGTGGAGGAGTTCGCTTCGCAACTAAGTTGTTTTGCGTTCGGTGCCACTGGACAGCACCATAGTAAGTTGTTTACTATAACCTCTGGTTGAGCAATGAATTGTGAGTGAAATTTTCAGAAGCCCATTGTAAATATATATAAATATATATACCCAGAAACATTAATGTCTGCAGTTCTGTTCACATGCCAACACAAGAGCAAGAATGAAGGGTTCATTCTATTGACATGGCTCTATAAAATTGAGGCTTATTTGCATAATTGCAAACGAATCGAATGTTATTATTAATATTCGAAAAACTCAGATTACATTTATTGTATTCAGCCATGTAGAGCAAAAAAAGTTTTCTTTTTTATATATATATATTTAGTTTCCTGAGTGTTGGGAGGTAACCACAGTTACAAAAAGGTACGCTATATGTTGGTAAAGTATAAGCATCTTTATCATATATAGAAATAACTTCTAAAACTATTTCAGTCATAAGGAATCATCAGGAATTCCTGATGATTCCATACAAATGAAACAGTTCTAGTCCTGTAGATGTCATTTCTATATATAATAAAGATATAATATATATCATCGATACCAACGTCCACACCACCATATATATATATATATATATATGTGTGTGTGTGTGTGTGTGTGTGTGTGTGTGTGTATATAAAAAAGTAAGTCCATAGGATCATTAGATAAAATATATACAGGAATTCAACTACCAATCAGCATAAATCAACCACACAAAAAAATCATTTAAACGAGGCTATTAGTTTAAAATATACCCGTGAAGAAGCAATAGATATATGATATAGCTTCTTATCCGCACTTAAAGCTATAACAAATTTACCTAGTATTTCAAATTATCTGTAGAAATTGACTAGACATATAGTTAACCATACATAATTAGGTACAAAATCAAAGTTAGAAGAAAAAATGTACATAAACCTTATCAAAATCATCAAAATATCTCTACCCCCGGCAATCTCATTCCATTTTGGGATATATCCGATCTTGGATAACTCAACGAGGTTTGGAAATCATCAGGAGATAACTCAATTGGACAAACATTTTTCTTACATGATCCAGCCAGAAACGAATTCAAAATGGCTAAGAATCCTCACGTGGCTAGTGATCAAGGCAGAAAGTTTGTGATTGGTGCCCGTCGGCGAGTCGGGTGGTTGCTAGAAAGCGCAGCCGAATACTGCCTAAAGTTTTACTCAACCTTACGGGAGTATATAAAATTTAAAGGGTATATACATATAAACTAGACAGAGTCATAGATATATATATATATATATGTTTTTGGCAACCATTCACGGTGTGGCTCAATGAAGAATTAATTAAATAATTAATAATCAGAGCAATATATAATGTATATATATATATATATATATATATATATATATATATATATATATATATATATGTACATATGTATACATTGTTGAATATATACCCATCTCTCATAAAATTCTGAGGATGGATATAACTGCAGCTCTCTACATTCATTAATATATTTGCTATGCCTGCCCAATATTTGGAGCGTTCACCACTACCCTTTCATATATCTAACATAGGGCTAGAGTAGTGTTCTCAATGGAGAGCACTTGGCTTCCAGGTAAAGAATAATGTTCATTGTGTATATATCAAATAAAATACCAATATACTCAGCAACTATAACGACGATCTTGTATTAAATGTTCACAAAAATGCTTCATGCTTAAATTCGTTTGGGAGTATACAATTATTAAGGTTTGAAAATCTTCCTCGTATTATTATAGCGTTAAAACTTACTAGACGGCAATTGAAAATAAGGTGAATTTGAGGAAACCTGGGATTGCAAGGGGAAATTGTGACCTGGGATTGCAAGGGGAGGAATGTGACCTGGGTCTCTGATCTAGAGATAGGAAGGTGGTTCAACCTACATATCGACTCGGCAAGAGGATAGACTAGAAGACCGTGAATGTATGACGTTCAGTTAAAAATGCAAATTTTGATTAGTACTGTCTAGTCCCCTTCTCCCCCCGTAGTCCGAAAAAAGTCTTGTTTTTGCTCTTCAAAATTCCTCACAAAGTCTCTGATTAGTAATGATGTTTATGTTTAACAACTAATACAAAAAACACTTTCAGCTGATATGGAATGACGGCTTGCCTATGAAATTAGGGTGTATGCAACAGAGCATTTCGTCAATCTCAGATTTTAAGAGTGACAGGGTGATAAGGCTGGTCTTTTGAATTACAGGTGCAGTTCATCCGGTGGGCATATGTGATAAATGTCTTTACTCATATATAATTGTCTTAATTGTTTAAGAAAATTCCATTTAATTTGTTTATATATGTCTATTTAATTATTTAGCTAACCATTTGAATAATTTCAGATTAATTTTAGGTAGTAATTTTTATGTTTAGATTGTATTTTTTTTTCTTGATTGGGCTTTCGTATTACGTTTTTTAAAGTAGGTTCGATTTTATGCATTTAAGTATTTGCAAATTAAAATGGTTTAGGAGGGGTTCATTTGGGACTAACGGTGATTGCTGGGATGTCGGTTTGTTAGGTGCGATAGGGTTCTAGTATTTAGAGTGCATTATTTACGTTTAGGGATATTCAGTGATTACTTTGCATTTGTTTTAGGTGTACTACGTCCGGATTTAAGTATTTGATTGTTATATATATATATATATATATATATATATATATATATATATATATATATATATATATATATATAATTATATAATAACTAGAAATTGATTAACATATATATAAATAAATATAAACATGAATAATCACAGCAGATAATTTTTACAAGCGTGTAACCACGCATGTGAAGTATATATATATATATATATATATATATATATATATATATATATATATATATATATATCACATAAGAAACGGAGAATCAGTGGTGCGACGAATTAAAATTTATTAGACATATTACAATCGTTTTTCTGTGCGCGTCTATGTGCGCAATTGTATCAGAGTCTGTATAAGCAATTGTTTCCGAGTTCATGTGTATGTGTGTGTGCGGATTGGTGTGAACTTGTGAGTTTACATGTGAGTGTACATGTAAACTCACAAGTGCACACACACATACACATGAACTCAGAAACAATTGCTTATACAGACTCTGATACATTTGCGCACATAGACGCGCACAGAAAAACGATTGTAATATGTCTAATACATTTTAATTCGTCGCACCACTGATTCTCCGTTTCTTATGTGATATATATATATATATATATATATATATATATATATATATATATAAAACAATCAAATACTTAAATCCGGACGTAGTACACCTAAAACAATGCAAAGTAATCACGGAATATCCCTAAACGTAAATAATTGTTTCTACTTTAGGCACAAGGCCAGCAAATTACCCAGTACATTACTGGTACTTTATTTTATCGACCCCGTAAGGATGAAAGGCAAAGTTAACCTCGGCGGGATTTGAACTCAGACTGTAAAGGGACGTAACTATGCTAGAAAGCATGGCGTCCAACCCTCTACCGATACTGCCAATTCAATGCACTCTAAATACTAGAACCCTATCGCACCTAACAAACCGATTCTCGTTTAAATGCGTGTGTATGTGCAGATATGTGCACGTGTGTGTGTTGGTAGATTTTGTGTGTGCATTTGTTGCGAGTTTATGTGCACGTGTGAGTGTACGCGTGTTTGCGCGATTGTGTGTGCGTGTATATGCGCCGTGTGTGCATGTGCATTCGCGCAGTGTTTTTGTGCGCGTTTTGAGCGCACTTTAATGCACCTTTTGTGCACTTTCATGCGCATCGTTTGCACAATACTGTGCATGTTTTCTGCGCGTTTTTTGTGCGCGTTATTGCGCGAACCTTTGTGCGCATTTTGTGCACGATTTGCGTGTGTTTTTGTGCGCGTATTTGTGCGCGTTTTTGTGCACGTTCCTGTGCGTCTTTTCGTGGAGTAATTATGTGCGCTTTTTCTGCAAGTTTTTGTGCACGATTTGCGCGTGATTTTAGTGCCCATTTTGTGCAAGATTTTGTGCGTTTTTGTGCATGTTTTTGTGCTCGTTGTCGTCTTGTTAAATGAGCACTTTTGGTGCACATTCTGTGCGTTCTTTGGTGCAAGTTTTTGTGTGCGTTTTCGTGCATTATTTTGTGCACGTTTTCGGGCATCTTAATGCGCGTTTTTTGCGCGAGCTTTTGTGCGCCTTTCGTGCACGATTTGCGTGCGTCTTTGTGCACGTTTTTATGCATCTTTTTTCTGCAAGATTTTGTGCGCTTTTTGTGCACGATTTGCGGATGATTTTAGTGCACATTTTGTGCGTTTTTGTGCACATTTTTGTCAAGTTTTCTGCGCGTTTTTGCACGATCTTTTGTGCGCTTCTTTTGTGCACATGTTGTGCATGATTTTGTGCATTCTTTTGCACAAGATTTTGTGCGCGTTTCATGCACGTTTTTGTGCGTCTTTTTGTGAAATATATTTGTCCGCTTTTTCTGTCAGTGTTTATGCGCTTTTTCTGTACAATTTGTGAACTTTTTAGTGAGCATTTTGTGCACATTTGTGCATGATTTTGTGCATGTTTTCGTGCGCGTTTTTGCGCGAGATTTTGTGCGTTCTTTTGTGCTAGTTTTTGTGCGCATTTTCGTGCATTATTCTTGTGCGCGCTTTTGTGACCTTTTGCACTTTTGTGCAAGATTTTGTGCGTTCCTTTGGGCATGCTTTAGTGCGCGCTTTTGTGCACGTTTCTGTACGCTTGAGCTTTTGTGCATTTATTGCACTTTTTGTACACGTATTGCGCGCGTTTTTGTGCACATTTTTTTGTATCTTTTTCTGAAGTATGTTTGTGCGATTTTTCTGCACTTTTGTTTAAGATTTTGTGCGTTCTTCTGTGCATGTTTTTGTGCGCCTTTTTGTCACGTTTTGTGCGCTTTTTCTGCACGATTTGTGCGCGTTGTAATGCACATTTTGTTC
>CAXHJY010000145.1:15000-32852 GCA_964016885.1 Eledone cirrhosa
TACTTTAGGCACAAGGTCAGCAATTACCCAGTGCATTACTGGTACTTTTATTTTATCGACCCCGTAAGGATGAAAGGCAAAGTCAACCTCGGCGGGATTTGAACTCAGATCGTAAAGGGACGTAACTATGCTGGAAAGCATGGCGTCCGACCCTCTACCGATACTGCCAATCCACGGAAACTATATTTATAAAACCATATTTATTTTATTATATATATTGTATATATATTTCAAGGGCAACCAAGGCAAATTATGGTGCGCCTTCATCAGATAAAATACAGATCTGTTTTAAAAATAAATATTGACATACCCGGAAAAAAAGACAACCTTAACGGTTGGAGCTTCCTGGATAGTGGAGATAATATTTTATTGAGGGTAATATATATATATATATATATATATATTCACATTCACGCATATATATATATATATATATATATATATATATATATATACACATTCACACATATATATATATATATATATATATATATATATATATATACACATACACATACACACACACACACACATATATATATATATATACATAAATACACACATATATATATACATATACATTTATATATATATATATATATATATATATATATACATATATATACATATACATTTATATATGTATACATATATATACATATACATTTATATATGTATACATATATATATATACACATATACACACACACACACATACACACACACACACACACACACACACACACACACACACACACATATATATATATATATATATATATATATATATATATATATATACATATATAAAAAGAGCGGAGCAAGCGGTTATCAAATAATTCTCTAAATAAATTTTAAAACGATTTAAATAATCACCTGTTCCATTGCTGTTACCGACGGTTTCACCATTCCAAAAATTAGAAATCCAGAGAATTTCCAATGGAAAGAAATGGATCTTCAGACAGCTTATTTCCATACTATAAGGTTGCCAGCCTTACAGCAAGTAAATATTTCGATTCCTGCCCAACGCATGCGGTCAACCCGTTAAAATGACACACGCAAAATCAGGTCGCAGATAATAGCTGTTTATTATAAACGTGTTGATACTGCCACTAAAATTAGCAGCATTATTCAACGTTTTGTTCTCTACATAAGGAGAAAAATTATAAAAGTGGATGAATACTTCAACAGGCACTAAGTACTTGTAGAAATATGCAAGGTGTTTATAATAGTTGTGGTTCGATGGTACTAATTTGAGATACCAGAACAATAGAAAAAGAGCGGAGCAAGCGGTTATCACATAATTCTCTAAATAAATTAAAAAACGATTTAAATAATCACCTCTTCTATTGCTGTTACCGGCGGTTTCACCATTCCAAAAATTGGAAATCCAGAGAATTTCCAATGTTCTGGTATCTCAAATTAGTACCATCGAACCACAACTATTATAAACACCTTGCATATTTCTACAAGTACTTAGTGCCTGTTGAAGTATTCATCCACTTTTATATACATATATATATATATATATTTCAAAACATACTTGATATATATATATATATATACATACACATATATATATATATGTGAGCTGATAGAGTACAGTCTAAGGATTTACAGAAACCCAAGAAGCTAGATTTAACACCTTTCTAGTGGGTCCGGGTATGATTTTACATTCATTTAAATTATTGATGTATTGTTTTATTGATATTTTTTATCTGATTGTCCCGAATCTTCTATTATCGATTTTTTATCGTATGGTTGATTTTAGACTTGTTCTATGTGTGACGGTATTTTAACGATAGTTATAGCTCTGATTCATCTGAATTATTGAGCCCTCTGCCGCTCATTTCGAATATTGTTTATCGTGAACTTGTGCGCCGATTTTTCGATACTCGATCTTTCTAATATTTTTAGCTCTGGACATAGCTATCCACCAGTTAATTTTATTGCTCATTTTTTGTCGATTCTATTGAGTGATGAATAGCTCCTGTTTTATTTTAACATGTCTATTGAGCACTCTTATTCGATATGTGTATTTCCACATTTCCTCGAATAGTTTTCGCGGATGTAGAGGTTATCTCCCTTGCCGGATTCCATGTGCGTATTTCGCTTGTAGTTAGCCTCTTATCCGCTAGGAAAAAGCTCGTTGATGAAGTAAACTTCCATTCCGCTTGCTCTAGAAGTCTTATATATTTATATGTGAGCTGATAGAGTACAGTCTAAGGATTTACAGAAACCCAAGAAGCTAGATTTAACACCTTTCTAGTGGGTCCGGGTATGATTTTACATTCATTTAAATTATTGATGTATTGTTTTATTGATATTTTTTATCTGATTGTCCCGAATCTTCTATTATCGACTTTTTATCGTATGGTTGATTTTAGACTTGTTCTATGTGTGACGGTATTTTAACGATAGTTATAGCTCTGATTCATCTGAATTATTGAGCCCTCTGCCGCTCATTTCGAATATTGTTTATCGTGAACTCGTGCGCCGATTTTTCGATACTCGATCTTTCTAATATTTTTAGCTCTGGACATAGCTATCCACCAGTTAATTTTATTGCTCATTTTTTGTCGATTCTATTGATTGATGAATAGCTCCTGTTTTATTTTAACATGTCTATTGAGCACTCTTATTCGATATGTGTATTTCCACATTTCCTCGAATAGTTTTCGCGGATGTAGAGGTTATCTCCCTTGCCGGATTCCATGTGCGTATTTCGCTTGTAGTTGGCCTCTTATCCGCTAGGAAAAAGCTCGTTGATGAAGTAAACTTCCATTCCGCTTGCTCTAGAAGTCTTATATATTTATATGTGAGCTGATAGAGTACAGTCTAAGGATTTACAGAAACCCAAGAAGCTAGATTTAACACCTTTCTAGTGGGTCCGGGTATGATTTTACATTCATTTAAATTATTGATGTATTGTTTTATTGATATTTTTTATCTGATTGTCCCGAATCTTCTATTATCGATTTTTTATCGTATGGTTGATTTTAGAATTGTTCTATGTGTGACGGTATTTTAACGATAGTTATAGCTCTGATTCATCTGAATTATTGAGCCCTCTGCCGCTCATTTCGAATATTGTTTATCGTGAACTCGTGCGCCGATTTTTCGATACTCGATCTTTCTAATATTTTTAGCTCTGGACATAGCTATCCACCAGTTAATTTTATTGCTCATTTTTTGTCGATTCTATTGAGTGATGAATAGCTCCTGTTTTATTTTAACATGTCTATTGAGCACTCTTATTCGATATGTGTATTTCCACATTTCCTCGAATAGTTTTCGCGGATGTAGAGGTTATCTCCCTTGCCGGATTCCATGTGCGTATTTCGCTTGTAGTTAGCCTCTTATCCGCTAGGAAAAAGCTCGTTGATGAAGTAAACTTCCATTCCGCTTGCTCTAGAAGTCTTATATATTTATATGTGAGCTGATAGAGTACAGTCTAAGGATTTACAGAAACCCAAGAAGCTAGATTTAACACCTTTCTAGTGGGTCCGGGTATGATTTTACATTCATTTAAATTATTGATGTATTGTTTTATTGATATTTTTTATCTGATTGTCCCGAATCTTCTATTATCGACTTTTTAGCGTATGGTTGATTTTAGACTTGTTCTATGTGTGACGGTATTTTAACGATAGTTATAGCTCTGATTCATCTGAATTATTGAGCCCTCTGCCGCTCATTTCGAATATTGTTTATCGTGAACTCGTGCGCCGATTTTTCGATACTCGATCTTTCTAATATTTTTAGCTCTGGACATAGCTATCCACCAGTTAATTTTATTGCTCATTTTTTGTCGATTCTATTGATTGATGAATAGCTCCTGTTTTATTTTAACATGTCTATTGAGCACTCTTATTCGATATGTGTATTTCCACATTTCCTCGAATAGTTTTCGCGGATGTAGAGGTTATCTCCCTTGCCGGATTCCATGTGCGTATTTCGCTTGTAGTTGGCCTCTTATCCGCTAGGAAAAAGCTCGTTGATGAAGTAAACTTCCATTCCGCTTGCTCTAGAAGTCTTATATATTTATATGTGAGCTGATAGAGTACAGTCTAAGGATTTACAGAAACCCAAGAAGCTAGATTTAACACCTTTCTAGTGGGTCCGGGTATGATTTTACATTCATTTAAATTATTGATGTATTGTTTTATTGATATTTTTTATCTGATTGTCCCGAATCTTCTATTATCGATTTTTTATCGTATGGTTGATTTTAGAATTGTTCTATGTGTGACGGTATTTTAACGATAGTTATAGCTCTGATTCATCTGAATTATTGAGCCCTCTGCCGCTCATTTCGAATATTGTTTATCGTGAACTCGTGCGCCGATTTTTCGATACTCGATCTTTCTAATATTTTTAGCTCTGGACATAGCTATCCACCAGTTAATTTTATTGCTCATTTTTTGTCGATTCTATTGAGTGATGAATAGCTCCTGTTTTATTTTAACATGTCTATTGAGCACTCTTATTCGATATGTGTATTTCCACATTTCCTCGAATAGTTTTCGCGGATGTAGAGGTTATCTCCCTTGCCGGATTCCATGTGCGTATTTCGCTTGTAGTTAGCCTTTATCCGCTAGGAAAAAGCTCGTTGATGAAGTAAACTTCCATTCCGCTTGCTCTAGAAGTCTTATATATTTATATGTGAGCTGATAGAGTACAGTCTAAGGATTTACAGAAACCCAAGAAGCTAGATTTACCATCTTTCTAGTGGGTCCGGGTATGATTTTACATTCATTTAAATTATTGATGTATTGTTTTATTGATATTTTTTATCTGATTGTCCCGAATCTTCTATTATCGATTTTTTATCGTATGGTTGATTTTAGAATTGTTCTATGTGTGACGGTATTTTAACGATAGTTATAGCTCTGATTCATCTGAATTATTGAGCCCTCTGCCGCTCATTTCGAATATTGTTTATCGTGAACTCGTGCGCCGATTTTTCGATACTCGATCTTTCTAATATTTTTAGCTCTGGACATAGCTATCCACCAGTTAATTTTATTGCTCATTTTTTGTCGATTCTATTGAGTGATGAATAGCTCCTGTTTTATTTTAACATGTCTATTGAGCACTCTTATTCGATATGTGTATTTCCACATTTCCTCGAATAGTTTTCGCGGATGTAGAGGTTATCTCCCTTGCCGGATTCCATGTGCGTATTTCGCTTGTAGTTAGCCTCTTATCCGCTAGGAAAAAGCTCGTTGATGAAGTAAACTTCCATTCCGCTTGCTCTAGAAGTCTTATATATTTATATGTGAGCTGATAGAGTACAGTCTAAGGATTTACAGAAACCCAAGAAGCTAGATTTAACACCTTTCTAGTGGGTCCGGGTATGATTTTACATTCATTTAAATTATTGATGTATTGTTTTATTGATATTTTTTATCTGATTGTCCCGAATCTTCTATTATCGACTTTTTATCGTATGGTTGATTTTAGACTTGTTCTATGTGTGACGGTATTTTAACGATAGTTATAGCTCTGATTCATCTGAATTATTGAGCCCTCTGCCGCTCATTTCGAATATTGTTTATCGTGAACTCGTGCGCCGATTTTTCGATACTCGATCTTTCTAATATTTTTAGCTCTGGACATAGCTATCCACCAGTTAATTTTATTGCTCATTTTTTGTCGATTCTATTGAGTGATGAATAGCTCCTGTTTTATTTTAACATGTCTATTGAGCACTCTTATTCGATATGTGTATTTCCACATTTCCTCGAATAGTTTTCGCGGATGTAGAGGTTACCTCCCTTGCCGGATTCCATGTGCGTATTTCGCTTGTAGTTAGCCTCTTATCCGCTAGGAAAAAGCTCGTTGATGAAGTAAACTTCCATTCCGCTTGCTCTAGAAGTCTTATATATTTATATGTGAGCTGATAGAGTACAGTCTAAGGATTTACAGAAACCCAAGAAGCTAGATTTAACACCTTTCTAGTGGGTCCGGGTATGATTTTACATTCATTTAAATTATTGATGTATTGTTTTATTGATATTTTTTATCTGATTGTCCCGAATCTTCTATTATCGATTTTTTATCGTATGGTTGATTTTAGACTTGTTCTATGTGTGACGGTATTTTAACGATAGTTATAGCTCTGATTCATCTGAATTATTGAGCCCTCTGCCGCTCATTTCGAATATCGTTTATCGTGAACTCGTGCGCCGATTTTTCGATACTCGATCTTTCTAATATTTTTAGCTCTGGACATAGCTATCCACCAGTTAATTTTATTGCTCATTTTTTGTCGATTCTATTGAGTGATGAATAGCTCCTGTTTTATTTTAACATGTCTATTGAGCACTCTTATTCGATATGTGTATTTCCACATTTCCTCGAATAGTTTTCGCGGATGTAGAGGTTATCTCCCTTGCCGGATTCCATGTGCGTATTTCGCTTGTAGTTAGCCTCTTATCCGCTAGGAAAAAGCTCGTTGATGAAGTAAACTTCCATTCCGCTTGCTCTAGAAGTCTTATATATTTATATGTGAGCTGATAGAGTACAGTCTAAGGATTTACAGAAACCCAAGAAGCTAGATTTAACACCTTTCTAGTGGGTCCGGGTATGATTTTACATTCATTTAAATTATTGATGTATTGTTTTATTGATATTTTTTATCTGATTGTCCCGAATCTTCTATTATCGACTTTTTAGCGTATGGTTGATTTTAGACTTGTTCTATGTGTGACGGTATTTTAACGATAGTTATAGCTCTGATTCATCTGAATTATTGAGCCCTCTGCCGCTCATTTCGAATATTGTTTATCGTGAACTCGTGCGCCGATTTTTCGATACTCGATCTTTCTAATATTTTTAGCTCTGGACATAGCTATCCACCAGTTAATTTTATTGCTCATTTTTTGTCGATTCTATTGATTGATGAATAGCTCCTGTTTTATTTTAACATGTCTATTGAGCACTCTTATTCGATATGTGTATTTCCACATTTCCTCGAATAGTTTTCGCGGATGTAGAGGTTATCTCCCTTGCCGGATTCCATGTGCGTATTTCGCTTGTAGTTGGCCTCTTATCCGCTAGGAAAAAGCTCGTTGATGAAGTAAACTTCCATTCCGCTTGCTCTAGAAGTCTTATATATTTATATGTGAGCTGATAGAGTACAGTCTAAGGATTTACAGAAACCCAAGAAGCTAGATTTAACACCTTTCTAGTGGGTCCGGGTATGATTTTACATTCATTTAAATTATTGATGTATTGTTTTATTGATATTTTTTATCTGATTGTCCCGAATCTTCTATTATCGATTTTTTATCGTATGGTTGATTTTAGAATTGTTCTATGTGTGACGGTATTTTAACGATAGTTATAGCTCTGATTCATCTGAATTATTGAGCCCTCTGCCGCTCATTTCGAATATTGTTTATCGTGAACTCGTGCGCCGATTTTTCGATACTCGATCTTTCTAATATTTTTAGCTCTGGACATAGCTATCCACCAGTTAATTTTATTGCTCATTTTTTGTCGATTCTATTGAGTGATGAATAGCTCCTGTTTTATTTTAACATGTCTATTGAGCACTCTTATTCGATATGTGTATTTCCACATTTCCTCGAATAGTTTTCGCGGATGTAGAGGTTACCTCCCTTGCCGGATTCCATGTGCGTATTTCGCTTGTAGTTAGCCTCTTATCCGCTAGGAAAAAGCTCGTTGATGAAGTAAACTTCCATTCCGCTTGCTCTAGAAGTCTTATATATTTATATGTGAGCTGATAGAGTACAGTCTAAGGATTTACAGAAACCCAAGAAGCTAGATTTAACACCTTTCTAGTGGGTCCGGGTATGATTTTACATTCATTTAAATTATTGATGTATTGTTTTATTGATATTTTTTATCTGATTGTCCCGAATCTTCTATTATCGATTTTTTATCGTATGGTTGATTTTAGACTTGTTCTATGTGTGACGGTATTTTAACGATAGTTATAGCTCTGATTCATCTGAATTATTGAGCCCTCTGCCGCTCATTTCGAATATCGTTTATCGTGAACTCGTGCGCCGATTTTTCGATACTCGATCTTTCTAATATTTTTAGCTCTGGACATAGCTATCCACCAGTTAATTTTATTGCTCATTTTTTGTCGATTCTATTGAGTGATGAATAGCTCCTGTTTTATTTTAACATGTCTATTGAGCACTCTTATTCGATATGTGTATTTCCACATTTCCTCGAATAGTTTTCGCGGATGTAGAGGTTATCTCCCTTGCCGGATTCCATGTGCGTATTTCGCTTGTAGTTAGCCTCTTATCCGCTAGGAAAAAGCTCGTTGATGAAGTAAACTTCCATTCCGCTTGCTCTAGAAGTCTTATATATTTATATGTGAGCTGATAGAGTACAGTCTAAGGATTTACAGAAACCCAAGAAGCTAGATTTAACATCTTTCTAGTGGGTCCGGGTATGATTTTACATTCATTTAAATTATTGATGTATTGTTTTATTGATATTTTTTATCTGATTGTCCCGAATCTTCTATTATCGACTTTTTAGCGTATGGTTGATTTTAGACTTGTTCTATGTGTGACGGTATTTTAACGATAGTTATAGCTCTGATTCATCTGAATTATTGAGCCCTCTGCCGCTCATTTCGAATATTGTTTATCGTGAACTCGTGCGCCGATTTTTCGATACTCGATCTTTCTAATATTTTTAGCTCTGGACATAGCTATCCACCAGTTAATTTTATTGCTCATTTTTTGTCGATTCTATTGATTGATGAATAGCTCCTGTTTTATTTTAACATGTCTATTGAGCACTCTTATTCGATATGTGTATTTCCACATTTCCTCGAATAGTTTTCGCGGATGTAGAGGTTATCTCCCTTGCCGGATTCCATGTGCGTATTTCGCTTGTAGTTGGCCTCTTATCCGCTAGGAAAAAGCTCGTTGATGAAGTAAACTTCCATTCCGCTTGCTCTAGAAGTCTTATATATTTATATGTGAGCTGATAGAGTACAGTCTAAGGATTTACAGAAACCCAAGAAGCTAGATTTAACACCTTTCTAGTGGGTCCGGGTATGATTTTACATTCATTTAAATTATTGATGTATTGTTTTATTGATATTTTTTATCTGATTGTCCCGAATCTTCTATTATCGATTTTTTATCGTATGGTTGATTTTAGAATTGTTCTATGTGTGACGGTATTTTAACGATAGTTATAGCTCTGATTCATCTGAATTATTGAGCCCTCTGCCGCTCATTTCGAATATTGTTTATCGTGAACTCGTGCGCCGATTTTTCGATACTCGATCTTTCTAATATTTTTAGCTCTGGACATAGCTATCCACCAGTTAATTTTATTGCTCATTTTTTGTCGATTCTATTGAGTGATGAATAGCTCCTGTTTTATTTTAACATGTCTATTGAGCACTCTTATTCGATATGTGTATTTCCACATTTCCTCGAATAGTTTTCGCGGATGTAGAGGTTATCTCCCTTGCCGGATTCCATGTGCGTATTTCGCTTGTAGTTAGCCTTTATCCGCTAGGAAAAAGCTCGTTGATGAAGTAAACTTCCATTCCGCTTGCTCTAGAAGTCTTATATATTTATATGTGAGCTGATAGAGTACAGTCTAAGGATTTACAGAAACCCAAGAAGCTAGATTTACCATCTTTCTAGTGGGTCCGGGTATGATTTTACATTCATTTAAATTATTGATGTATTGTTTTATTGATATTTTTTATCTGATTGTCCCGAATCTTCTATTATCGATTTTTTATCGTATGGTTGATTTTAGAATTGTTCTATGTGTGACGGTATTTTAACGATAGTTATAGCTCTGATTCATCTGAATTATTGAGCCCTCTGCCGCTCATTTCGAATATTGTTTATCGTGAACTCGTGCGCCGATTTTTCGATACTCGATCTTTCTAATATTTTTAGCTCTGGACATAGCTATCCACCAGTTAATTTTATTGCTCATTTTTTGTCGATTCTATTGAGTGATGAATAGCTCCTGTTTTATTTTAACATGTCTATTGAGCACTCTTATTCGATATGTGTATTTCCACATTTCCTCGAATAGTTTTCGCGGATGTAGAGGTTATCTCCCTTGCCGGATTCCATGTGCGTATTTCGCTTGTAGTTAGCCTCTTATCCGCTAGGAAAAAGCTCGTTGATGAAGTAAACTTCCATTCCGCTTGCTCTAGAAGTCTTATATATTTATATGTGAGCTGATAGAGTACAGTCTAAGGATTTACAGAAACCCAAGAAGCTAGATTTAACACCTTTCTAGTGGGTCCGGGTATGATTTTACATTCATTTAAATTATTGATGTATTGTTTTATTGATATTTTTTATCTGATTGTCCCGAATCTTCTATTATCGACTTTTTATCGTATGGTTGATTTTAGACTTGTTCTATGTGTGACGGTATTTTAACGATAGTTATAGCTCTGATTCATCTGAATTATTGAGCCCTCTGCCGCTCATTTCGAATATTGTTTATCGTGAACTCGTGCGCCGATTTTTCGATACTCGATCTTTCTAATATTTTTAGCTCTGGACATAGCTATCCACCAGTTAATTTTATTGCTCATTTTTTGTCGATTCTATTGAGTGATGAATAGCTCCTGTTTTATTTTAACATGTCTATTGAGCACTCTTATTCGATATGTGTATTTCCACATTTCCTCGAATAGTTTTCGCGGATGTAGAGGTTACCTCCCTTGCCGGATTCCATGTGCGTATTTCGCTTGTAGTTAGCCTCTTATCCGCTAGGAAAAAGCTCGTTGATGAAGTAAACTTCCATTCCGCTTGCTCTAGAAGTCTTATATATTTATATGTGAGCTGATAGAGTACAGTCTAAGGATTTACAGAAACCCAAGAAGCTAGATTTAACACCTTTCTAGTGGGTCCGGGTATGATTTTACATTCATTTAAATTATTGATGTATTGTTTTATTGATATTTTTTATCTGATTGTCCCGAATCTTCTATTATCGATTTTTTATCGTATGGTTGATTTTAGACTTGTTCTATGTGTGACGGTATTTTAACGATAGTTATAGCTCTGATTCATCTGAATTATTGAGCCCTCTGCCGCTCATTTCGAATATCGTTTATCGTGAACTCGTGCGCCGATTTTTCGATACTCGATCTTTCTAATATTTTTAGCTCTGGACATAGCTATCCACCAGTTAATTTTATTGCTCATTTTTTGTCGATTCTATTGAGTGATGAATAGCTCCTGTTTTATTTTAACATGTCTATTGAGCACTCTTATTCGATATGTGTATTTCCACATTTCCTCGAATAGTTTTCGCGGATGTAGAGGTTATCTCCCTTGCCGGATTCCATGTGCGTATTTCGCTTGTAGTTAGCCTCTTATCCGCTAGGAAAAAGCTCGTTGATGAAGTAAACTTCCATTCCGCTTGCTCTAGAAGTCTTATATATTTATATGTGAGCTGATAGAGTACAGTCTAAGGATTTACAGAAACCCAAGAAGCTAGATTTAACACCTTTCTAGTGGGTCCGGGTATGATTTTACATTCATTTAAATTATTGATGTATTGTTTTATTGATATTTTTTATCTGATTGTCCCGAATCTTCTATTATCGACTTTTTAGCGTATGGTTGATTTTAGACTTGTTCTATGTGTGACGGTATTTTAACGATAGTTATAGCTCTGATTCATCTGAATTATTGAGCCCTCTGCCGCTCATTTCGAATATTGTTTATCGTGAACTCGTGCGCCGATTTTTCGATACTCGATCTTTCTAATATTTTTAGCTCTGGACATAGCTATCCACCAGTTAATTTTATTGCTCATTTTTTGTCGATTCTATTGATTGATGAATAGCTCCTGTTTTATTTTAACATGTCTATTGAGCACTCTTATTCGATATGTGTATTTCCACATTTCCTCGAATAGTTTTCGCGGATGTAGAGGTTATCTCCCTTGCCGGATTCCATGTGCGTATTTCGCTTGTAGTTGGCCTCTTATCCGCTAGGAAAAAGCTCGTTGATGAAGTAAACTTCCATTCCGCTTGCTCTAGAAGTCTTATATATTTATATGTGAGCTGATAGAGTACAGTCTAAGGATTTACAGAAACCCAAGAAGCTAGATTTAACACCTTTCTAGTGGGTCCGGGTATGATTTTACATTCATTTAAATTATTGATGTATTGTTTTATTGATATTTTTTATCTGATTGTCCCGAATCTTCTATTATCGATTTTTTATCGTATGGTTGATTTTAGAATTGTTCTATGTGTGACGGTATTTTAACGATAGTTATAGCTCTGATTCATCTGAATTATTGAGCCCTCTGCCGCTCATTTCGAATATTGTTTATCGTGAACTCGTGCGCCGATTTTTCGATACTCGATCTTTCTAATATTTTTAGCTCTGGACATAGCTATCCACCAGTTAATTTTATTGCTCATTTTTTGTCGATTCTATTGAGTGATGAATAGCTCCTGTTTTATTTTAACATGTCTATTGAGCACTCTTATTCGATATGTGTATTTCCACATTTCCTCGAATAGTTTTCGCGGATGTAGAGGTTATCTCCCTTGCCGGATTCCATGTGCGTATTTCGCTTGTAGTTAGCCTCTTATCCGCTAGGAAAAAGCTCGTTGATGAAGTAAACTTCCATTCCGCTTGCTCTAGAAGTCTTATATATTTATATGTGAGCTGATAGAGTACAGTCTAAGGATTTACAGAAACCCAAGAAGCTAGATTTAACACCTTTCTAGTGGGTCCGGGTATGATTTTACATTCATTTAAATTATTGATGTATTGTTTTATTGATATTTTTTATCTGATTGTCCCGAATCTTCTATTATCGACTTTTTATCGTATGGTTGATTTTAGACTTGTTCTATGTGTGACAGTATTTTAAGGATAGTTATAGCTCTGAATCATCTGAATTATTGAGCCCTCTGCCGCTCATTTCGAATATTGTTTATCGTGAACTCGTGCGCCGATTTTTCGATACTCGATCTTTCTAATATTTTTAGCTCTGGACATAGCTATCCACCAGTTAATTTTATTGCTCATTTTTTGTCGATTCTATTGAGTGATGAATAGCTCCTGTTTTATTTTAACATGTCTATTGAGCACTCTTATTCGATATGTGTATTTCCACATTTCCTCGAATAGTTTTCGCGGATGTAGAGGTTATCTCCCTTGCCGGATTCCATGTGCGTATTTCGCTTGTAGTTGGCCTCTTATCCGCTAGGAAAAAGCTCGTTGATGAAGTAAACTTCCATTCCGCTTGCTCTAGAAGTCTTATATATTTATATGTGAGCTGATAGAGTACAGTCTAAGGATTTACAGAAACCCAAGAAGCTAGATTTAACACCTTTCTAGTGGGTCCGGGTATGATTTTACATTCATTTAAATTATTGATGTATTGTTTTATTGATATTTTTTATCTGATTGTCCCGAATCTTCTATTATCGATTTTTTATCGTATGGTTGATTTTAGAATTGTTCTATGTGTGACGGTATTTTAACGATAGTTATAGCTCTGATTCATCTGAATTATTGAGCCCTCTGCCGCTCATTTCGAATATTGTTTATCGTGAACTCGTGCGCCGATTTTTCGATACTCGATCTTTCTAATATTTTTAGCTCTGGACATAGCTATCCACCAGTTAATTTTATTGCTCATTTTTTGTCGATTCTATTGAGTGATGAATAGCTCCTGTTTTATTTTAACATGTCTATTGAGCACTCTTATTCGATATGTGTATTTCCACATTTCCTCGAATAGTTTTCGCGGATGTAGAGGTTATCTCCCTTGCCGGATTCCATGTGCGTATTTCGCTTGTAGTTAGCCTCTTATCCGCTAGGAAAAAGCTCGTTGATGAAGTAAACTTCCATTCCGCTTGCTCTAGAAGTCTTATATATTTATATGTGAGCTGATAGAGTACAGTCTAAGGATTTACAGAAACCCAAGAAGCTAGATTTAACACCTTTCTAGTGGGTCCGGGTATGATTTTACATTCATTTAAATTATTGATGTATTGTTTTATTGATATTTTTTATCTGATTGTCCCGAATCTTCTATTATCGACTTTTTATCGTATGGTTGATTTTAGACTTGTTCTATGTGTGACGGTATTTTAACGATAGTTATAGCTCTGATTCATCTGAATTATTGAGCCCTCTGCCGCTCATTTCGAATATTGTTTATCGTGAACTCGTGCGCCGATTTTTCGATACTCGATCTTTCTAATATTTTTAGCTCTGGACATAGCTATCCACCAGTTAATTTTATTGCTCATTTTTTGTCGATTCTATTGAGTGATGAATAGCTCCTGTTTTATTTTAACATGTCTATTGAGCACTCTTATTCGATATGTGTATTTCCACATTTCCTCGAATAGTTTTCGCGGATGTAGAGGTTATCTCCCTTGCCGGATTCCATGTGCGTATTTCGCTTGTAGTTAGCCTCTTATCCGCTAGGAAAATGCTCGTTGATGAAGTAAACTTCCATTCCGCTTGCTCTAGAAGTCTTATATATTTATATGTGAGCTGATAGAGTACAGTCTAAGGATTTACAGAAACCCAAGAAGCTAGATTTAACACCTTTCTAGTGGGTCCGGGTATGATTTTACATTCATTTAAATTATTGATGTATTGTTTTATTGATATTTTTTATCTGATTGTCCCGAATCTTCTATTATCGATTTTTTATCGTATGGTTGATTTTAGACTTGTTCTATGTGTGACGGTATTTTAACGATAGTTATAGCTCTGATTCATCTGAATTATTGAGCCCTCTGCCGCTCATTTCGAATATTGTTTATCGTGAACTCGTGCGCCGATTTTTCGATACTCGATCTTTCTAGTATATATATATATATATATATATATATATATATATATATACGTGGGAAAGTGAAAAATCGGAGAATAGACCGTTAAAACATGTTTATTGAAAACATCACCTACGTACGTTTCGCCCAGTTGGGCTTCTCAAGGGCATAAACGGTCACAAGTGTTCCTTATATAGTTTGGAAAGAGATTTGGGGGTTAAATCGACATCAAGATTCATTGTTCGCAAAAATATCTTGTTTTGATTTTGCAGCAGGTCAAGGGAGGTAACTTTGGCCGGTGTTAGGGCAGTCTTTCCCGGATAATTTTTGGTATGCAGGGATCGTTTTCTGGGTGTTATTTTGCTGCGCCTGCCCGCCGGGGTGTTAAGACTTGTTGCAGGGAGATCCAGTGTGTTATTTCACTCTCCATTCTTAACCCATCTAAAGAAGGATATTTTTAAGCGATGTGTACAACTTATCGCTGTTTCAGCTCTGCTGTTGATGTGCTCGTGGGGTGCAGTTATGATGTGGTAGAGCTCCATGAGGCAAAGATCGCATTTCCTCTTGAAGTTGTACGGTGCAGCCCTGTCGACAATCTCCCAGTGCGTGGAGAAGCTAATGTTTAAGTCCTTTAGTGATGTGATGTAGTCCGCGAGCGAGGTGGAGTGCCTTAGTTTTCTATTTGTGAAAGAGTGGAGATGTGTTCGAAACCTAATTTTGAACGGGCCGGAGGTGGCCCCTATATAATGTTTAACGCTATTGTGGCTAGTAATAGTGCATCTATATATAACTCTATCGGTCAAGCAGTATCCTCTAAGGGGGCACCGTCCTCTGTCGCGGCAGTTGCAATTTCTGTCGCTGTTCCGTCTATTTCCCACGATAAGGCTATCATTGTTGATGCCTACGTTGTTAGCTGCGCTACTGCAGCTGTCGTTAGCACAATTACAGCCCACAGCACGCGGGATGGTGCGATTGTTATTCCGCACGCCATGTTTTGCATGCTTCCCAGTCACTTCGCGGTCATTCTGGTTGCGTCTGCGGATGCCGTTGCCAACACTATTGGATGCTGTCAGGGAGTTGTTAAGGCCGATACAGTTATTGTCAGGTGTAGGTGCATCTGCGTCGAGGTGCTGTGTCTTGGTGATCTTACTGTGGTTCGTTGTTCCTATGATGTCTGCTAGGTTAGGAGTAGTAGAGAAGGATATTTTTATATTATTCCTATTAAGAATTTTTCTATACCTATGGTTGGGTGGGAAGTTCTTCTCTAAGGCTTCGAAGAATATCCGGGGTATGTTGGAGGCCACACTTCGAGAGTAGGGGGGGTGGAACCATAGGACGTTACGGTGGCGATTACGTGTCCTTGTACTTTTGCTACGGGTGGTTCCATCTAAGTGATCGCTCTTATGTGTGTTAATGCGCTGTCGCCCGTTCGGTGCCCCTTTCACTTTATATAAATCACATATACTTTTATTTGTTTGACCCGAATTACTTGGTCGTTTTGTGGCTGTGCGGATGATTGTTTAACCATCATCTCAGTGTGTTTGGCCTTTAACGTATGTTGTAGCTCTGGTTCATCTGAATCAGTGAGCGCTTGCCACACATCACGGAAGTTGTTTTTCGTTAATTCCTAAGCCGAAATACGATTCTCGCTAATTTATATTTGTATTAATCTCCAGCGTCTAGCTATTGACCAGTTAATTTTCTTGATTTTTTTAGTTGATTCTATTGACTGATGAATAGCTTGTGTTAACTTATAACCATTCTGTTGAGAGCTTTATTCGTTTTGTGATGTTTTGCATTCTTGCAATTTTATACACATACTGAATTCATCCGCCTAAAATAAGAGTTGCCTCTCTTGCCGAGCCTTTGTGGGTCGGTAACGGTAATTCCTTAAATTAGCACTCGAACTAAAACCTGTTGAAAAATGACTTCCTTGTTCAATCATCTTACCAGAAGCCTAACATTATTCATGTAAGCGGACAGTACTTGATTTAGAAGTCGCAGAAACCCAAATGCTGGATTTTACCAACCATCCAGGGGTCCGGGTAAATTTTCAATCACATATATTTTTATTTGTTTGACCCGAATTACTTGGTCGTTTTTATGGCTGTGCGGATGATTGTTTAACCATCGTCTCAGTGTGTTTGGCCTTTAACGTATGTGGTAGCTCTGGTTCATCTGAATCATTGAGCGCTTGCCACACATCTCGGAAGTTGTTTTTCGTTAATTCCTAAGCCGAAATACGATTCTCGCTAATTTATATTTATATATATACACCCCCCCCCCCACACACACACACATATATATATATATATATATATATATATATATATATATAAAACTTATTAGATAGATTGTATAAGATATACATAAAAAGATAAGGGTAAGATAGTTAAAGAGGTGGAAGAGAGAGAAAGACAGATAAGACTTTCGGGAGATATAAATCTGAATTCTGACGTTAATGAAAGGAACAAAAAACAAAAACAAAATTAACGATTTAGTTAAATTGTCAGTGTTGAATATGACAGAGTGATAGATATGACATCCATTATAATATAGATTCAACGTACATGAGACGAGAAAGTTAAATGGCTAGATAATTCATATTTCGATGTGTAAATATTCACATGAAAGTGAGAATGAAATGGGGGAGAGGATGGCGAGGAGAGAGAGAGAAAGAGTAAGAGAGAAAGGAGAAAGTAGAGAGAGAGAAAGAAGAGGGAGAGAAAGAAGAAAGAGAAAGTGAGAGAAAGAAAGAGAGAAAGGAGAGAGAGAGATAGAGAAAGATAAAGAGAGAAAGATAAAGCGAGACAGAACGAGAAAGATAAAGAGAGACAGAGAAAAAGAGAGAGATAAAGAGAGAGAGAGAGAGAGAGAGAGAGAGAGAGAGAGAGAGAGAGAGAGAGAGAGAGAGAAAGAGAGAGAAAGAGAAAGAAAGAGAGAAAGAAGACGAGAAAGAGAAGAGGAGAAAGAAAGAGAGAAAGAGATATATGGAATGTGTGTGTGTGTGTGTGTGAGAGAGAGAGAAAGAGAGAGAGAGAGG